>JADRCD010213972.1:4599-15041 GCA_019843815.1 Montemys delectorum
TCTCTCTCTCTCTCTCTCTCTCTCTCTCTCTCTCTCTCTCTCTCTCTCTGTGTGTGTGTGTGTCTGTGTGTGTGTGTGTGTGTGTGTGTGTGTGTGCACAACCATGAGTGAGTGCACACCATGGTGCATGTAGGGGGGTCAGAAGGCAACTTGCTGGAGTCAGTTCTCTGTCCATTATGAGGTTGGAGCTCAGACCCCCTGGCTTGTCAGCAAGTCCCCCTACCTGCTGAGCCATCTCAGGGTCTCAACTTTCTGTCCTTTTGTAACTGAGTATAATGGCACTTTTGTTTTAAAGCTCGAATCATGAAAACATTTACTTTTACAGTTTGTTGTTGTTTTTTTTTTTTTAAATATATAAATGTATAAAACTACCAAATTTTTGTAAGATTACACTGGGAACATGCTCAAGTCGGCAGTTCGTCTACCCCGGGCTTTCTATGGCAAGACGTGGCCCTCTTTCATTTTCAGCTTGTGTGCCCTAATGATAGCAGCTGGGAGAAAAGCACACAGACTGAAGCTGAAATTGTGCTCAGGTCTAGAGTCAGGAGTGATGGGGGAGACATGGACACCCTTCCTGTTCCTTGCCCCTGCTCCTGTAAAATCCCAAAGGTCGGTCAAGCAGGGGCATGAGGAGCCTGGCTTTCTCTTTGACCGATGCTCATATGAGAAACCAGTAGATGCAAAGGCTGAAACACAATGGACAGGCAGAGGGGAGGGATTCATGAAAAACTAACAGAAAGCACTTGAGAGGAAACAAAGATGATATAGGAAACGTTTGAAGTGAAAAATAGATGCCTGAATACGATGCATGCAAAAGAGAAAAAAGATGCCCACAAAAGAGGTCTTAAAGAACCGAAAAAGCCCTGGAGATGAAATGTTATATAAATATTGCTAGTCAGTTATAATCAACCATGGCAAAGCCATATGTTTGTGACTGAAAGAACCGACAAAAGGCAAAACGACCTCCTCGGCACTGGATAAAGGGAATGGGAGAGTGTATTTATTAATTGAGGGGAGGGAGGTGGGGGAGGGGGGTATTTAGGACGGTAAAGCAAAGTCCAAGGGAATAGTAGAGGGCACGAGAATGCTGAGAAAGTAAAAGATAGATCAAAGGACTAGAGAACAGATTTGCTTCATAAAGGAGTTATGATGGCGTTAAACAAGAACTATCATATTTGACAATTACAGCAAAATTGTTGACACATACACACACAAGAACATATCAGTGTGTAAACGGTAAGCAGTAACACTGGTGGCAGGTTCAGGAAACAGAATTAAATCGCTCACATTAGTCTTACCAGGGTTGTTTGTTGTTAAAATGTCCCGTAGTCTAGCTGCCTGCTAAGTTAACCCAGGCTCATGATCCCTGAGGTAGACACACATTCAACCTTCTGCAGGAGATGCTGTGCAAATTAGCTGTAACAGTCAACTTGACATAACTTCATATGACCTAGGAAGAAAGTCTCAGTGAGGAATTATCTAGATCAGATTGGCATTGAGCATACCTAGGGGAGACTGCCTTGATTATGAATTGATGTAGGAAAGACGCTGTCCACTGTGGGCAACACAATTCTCTAGCCAGGGGTTCCTGAATAGAATAAGGAGAAACCTAGCTATAAGCAAGTAAGATGCATGTGTTTATCCTTTCTCTGCTCTCTTCTCTGGGATGAGGTCTTCTGCTGATGTCGGCCATTATATTTCCAGTATCAAATATATCTCAAATCACATTTTTCATAATTCAACTGTCTACTATGAACTCGTACTTTCCTAGATCTGGAGTCACAGCAGTAAAGCAAATAAGTCCTTGTCTGCAGGAGTACCTGACAATGAGGAGAACCTCAGGGAGACAGCCCGTGGGTGAACATCTTGTCTCCTTATGAAAGTTTCTCCTGCTGTTGATCGGCAGCCCAGACCCCGGGTGGAGATTTTTCACTCTGTGTGATTGCCTGTTCCTTCTTGTCAATTATACATTCATGGGAAGATAATCCCCTGGCCTTAAACAGACATGTGCACACAAAGATGAAATACTTAAACATAGAAGCCACTAGCTTGCAAAGACTTTTTCTTTCCTCCAAGGCAGAGGAGCACGGGTCTGCTCCTTAAACATTAGTGATGTTGTCTGTCTTCTATGCAATAAAACTGAAGCTGGGTGACTGTCCACAAATGAACGTCAGAGGAAAAATCTAGTTTCAACTCCCTGAGCCCAGTGTCTTCGTATTAACGTTTTCTGATTTGTTGTGTTGTTTTTTGCTTTGTATTTCAACTAGCACAGTAGGGACCCCCCAGAGAAGGGTCTCTCTCCTGAAACAAGTTCAAGAAGTATGAAGCAGTTCAAAGGGTGTGTCTTCTGCTTAAAAAGCCAATAATAGGGCTGAAGAGATAACTCAGCGGGTACAGTGCTTGTTGCACATCCTGAGGAGCAGGGTTCCGTACACACACACAATGAGAGTCTAGTGGTTGTGGTAGCACACAAAGAGAGGAGATAGGAGAATCCCTATAGCAGGCAGGCTGGCTTCACTAGCTGAGCCAGTGTACTCTGAGCTCCAATAGGACACCTTGCCTCAGTAATCCGGTGGACAGCAATTGAGGAAGGCACATGATGTCAACCCACACATGTGAGCACCTTACAAGCACCATACCACATACACAAATACACGCCAAATATTAAGAAAAGGTACAGACCTTAGGGTGGCACTCTGTCCCACACCTAAAAGAGATCAATTGCTTAGCATAGACCTGACCCTAAGTGCCTTGCTCTAAG
Source organism: Montemys delectorum (assembly GCA_019843815.1). Lineage (NCBI taxonomy): Eukaryota > Metazoa > Chordata > Mammalia > Rodentia > Muridae > Montemys > Montemys delectorum. Next base: position 7,361 of record JADRCD010213972.1, read on the forward strand.
AAACATGCATTTCTTTGGTTTCCTTGTAAGACAAGATTAAGTTATTGGGCGCTCGTGGAGAGGGTAGTCATTTCAATAATTTCCTGTCAGTACTAAGTGAACAATTTAAGATTAAAAAACTTCATTTTTTAAACCATCTAAAAGTAAACTAAGCAAATCTTCCACTGTCCTGTTCACACCTTGGTCTCTCTGACTTTGCCTTAAGGAGAGAGGAAAAATGTGTTTCTGGGCCAGGGCTGGGAAGAGCATCCTCACTTGCTCACAGTCTGGCCTCTCTCTTGAGCAATGCTCTTGTCAGGCATGGACCCTCAGGGCTAGGCTAAGGAGCTGCAAGGATATTCCCATCAGACATCTTGAAAGGACTCTGGGGAGTACTTGACAGAGCCTGCTCGAGAATTCTAAAGGTCAGAGAGGCATCTGGCATGGCTCTCTGCTTTTTGCTGATGCCTAATATCTGTGAGTCAAACGATAGGCTTGGTAGGGAACTCTGGGTAACTTGGGAGATTCCCACATGCTGGCACCCAGCCTACTCTATGACGTCATAGACCTTTCCATCCGTCTGTCCCAAGGGAGTGATCTTGAGGTTCAGCTTAGGTTATGCTCCAGTTCTCCTTCCCGAGAGGGACACAGTCTATTGCAATCAGCTCAGAAGCCACACTTTTAGGTTCTCGGTCCACCTTGAGGCCACTAGGCTTTCGTGTGTTAGCTACATAATACTGTTCATTGCCTCCATCAGGTCAGAGGTCATCCTGCAGCTAGGACAGAGATCCATTTGTATTCTCTCCATGCCTTTTCTTTAATTCCTGCTTCGAGTTCCTGCCCTGACAGTGTGTGACCAGAGGTTTGTAAGCCAAATAAGCCCTTTCCTCCGTAAGCCACCTTTGGTCACGGTCTCCATCAGAGCAATAGAAACCCTAAAGGCAGGGGCTAAGGAGCAATCTTTCGCTGCCTGGAAGCGTTCCTTGTAACCAACCATTCAAGTGAGCTAGCTGCCTTACAGAGTGTGTGCGCCCAGGTGCGCAGATGACGCATAAGGATATATTAAGGTAGAGCTGAATTGCTTGTGGTTGCTTGTGGATCCTGGTTCTGATCAGAACCCTTTCTTTCCCCTTACTCCTGGGGATGAGCTGGCTTTCTTCATGCCCTAAGGAGTTTGAGCTAAGCTTGGTGATGCCATCTTTAAAAACATGAAGCAGAACTGTGACACAATTGCAATAAGATTTGGTGGAGATAGATTTGGTGATGATCTGACAGATGGCTCAACAGAAGGAAGGTGGAAGAAAGTGCCGTGACTGAAGCAAGGCACAGAAGAGAAGGTTTATTCGGATGACAGTTCCACAGGGATAATAGTCTGTGATGGTGGGGAGATGCACCCCATCTGGAGCATCTCCAGCTGCAAACCAGAAGCAGAGAGGAACACTGGAGACAGCACATAGCTCTTGGAATCTCATAGCTCGCCCCCAGTGGCCTGCTTTCTCCAGTAAGGCTACGTACCTCCTACACCTCAGCAAATAAGGCTGCCAACTGGGGACCAAGTATCAAAATGCCTGAGACTTACGGGGGACATCACCTTCAAATCACCACAGAAGACATGGGGAGAGTCCGTGGACATTTCAGTAAGAACAAAACAGAGAAGTCTCATAGGGTTTGGGCTTCAGGGAGGGCTCAAGGACTCTGTCAGGAAGCAGAGACTGGTCCACAAGTCAGAACAGCCATACAAGATTAAAGCTCTAATTGACAAAGAAGAAGCCACTGTTCACATTGCCAGAATAGAAGGTGCTTATTTTTGTGGCTTCAACAATATCCTTGTTTTGTCCTGATCTCATATGATTTCACATGATCTCACATGATCACAGGTGATCTCACATGAACCTGGTGTCCTATGGAGAAGTCTGTGGTCAGCAGAAGCAGTACATGGCATCAAATTCATGGTGGCCCCACTCGAGCATCATGGGGGAGCTCAGCAGGCACCACCAGGCTTGCTCCCCACTAACCGCAGCTCCTTTTCTCTTTCATAGTAGGGTCACTGTCGACTGAGGCCCATTCTGCTTCTCAGGAGTTAGCAATGTGTGGCTGCTACTCTTAATAAACATGTCTTTGGTGTGGTGGTATTTGTTTGCTTGTTTGAGAGCCTACTATGTGCTGAGGACAAAACAGCAATCTAAAAAAACTGTAGATCTTCTTAAAATCCAAACCAGGGAGGCTAGAAAAAGAAAAGAAATGTACTATTTTTTTTTTTTTAAAAAATTCCAAAGTTTTAATCACAAAATGTGAGGAGAACTGTGAGAGAAAAGTCATCGTGTTCTCAGCAGGCACAGCTATAGAGCTAGCGTGTTCTCAGAAGGGTATAGAGCTAGCGTGTTCTCAGAAGGCACAGCCATAGAGCTAGCGTGTTCTCAGAAGGGTATAGAGCTAGCGTGTTCTCAGAAGGCTATAGAGCTAGCGTGTTCTCAGAAGGGTATAGAGCTAGCGTGTTCTCAGAAGGCTATAGAGCTAGCGTGTTCTCAGAAGGCTATAGAGCTAGCATGTTCTCAGAAGGCACAGCCATAGAGCTAGCATGTTCTCAGAAGGGTATAGAGCTAGCGTGTTCTCAGAAGGCTATAGAGCTAGCGTGTTCTCAGCAGGCTATAGAGCTAGCGTGTTCTCAGCAGGCTATAGAGCTAGCGTGTTCTCAGCAGGCTATAGAGCTAGCGTGTTCTCAGAGGGCACAGCCATAGAGCTAGCGTGTTCTCAGAAGGCTATAGAGCTGGTGTGTTCTCAGAAGGCTATAGAGCTAGCGTGTTCTCAGAAGGCTATAGAGCTGGCGTGTTCTCAGCAGGCTATAGAGCTAACATGTTCTCAGCAGGCTATAGAGCTAGCGTGTTCTCAGCAGGCTATAGAGCTAGCGTGTTCTCAGCAGGCTATAGATCTAGTGTGTTCTCAGAAGGCTATAGAGCTAGCATGTTCTCAGAAGGCTATAGAGCTAGTGTGTTCTCAGAAGGCACAGCCATAGAGCTAGCATTGTATCTGAACAGAAACTCAAAGCTACCGGCATTAGCTGGGTGAAATGGTGGCAGATGGGAACAGCATTCTGAAGAGACTGAATATGGCATGCAAAGGCCCTGAGGCAGAGACACTCTGGATTAATAAAGACAAGGCCAGTGTGGTCAGTTCCTGGTCATCTCAGAGCTATTTCTACTCTCTCCTAAGGAACAGTAACTGTGCTGGCCCTCAGCCTTTTCAGCAGAGTTTAAAACACAGGTTGTTAGAAGCTCTCTGGTGTGAGCTGAAGAACGCTGTTATTATGTCTCTAAGTGAGAATGTGGCTTGCAGATGATCTTACACCCAGGAAGCCGTGCATACCTTAACTCTCCAATTGGAACCACTAATTCATGTGTCTTAAAGCTGTGTGCTTCTCTCCTTAAATCCCATCTATGATGGGGGCATGCCTTGGGAGATGACTCACTTGGTAGAGGGCATGTTGTCCAAGCATGAAGATATGAGTTAGGTCTCCAGAACACACATTAAAACAAAAACAAAAGCGGCCATTCTAGGATAGCACCTCTGTGCTGGGAGTCAGGAGGCAGATGGCTGGGCTCACTGGCAAGGCAGCCTCACTGAGCTGGGAGTTCTAGGCCAAAAGAGGCTCTGTCTCAAAATGAAACCAAGCAAAGCAAGAACAGAAACTAAGGTGGGCCAAGGAGACCCTCTGCATGGACTCTAGCGTGCTCCTACACATTCACACTCTCACACAACTACATACACCTCTCTCACATGCAGCCACATCCACTCATACACGTATACACTCACATGCACATTTAGTCACAAACACACACATGCGAGCACAAACAGTCACACACATAAACCAATGCTAGCATACACTAACACACTCAAACAAAAACACACACTAATACTCATGCATACGCTCTCTCTACACATACTCACAAACACACATACATATGACATATACATACATTCACAGAGACTTAAAATAATAGACACTTACAAATTCCCGCACACAATAGCACACACAGTCATATACTCTCATACACCATATATATATATATATATGTATGTATATATACATATATATACACAAATTCACATTCACACATGTACACACACTGTAATAACAGATAAGTTTTATACATTTCATACTCATACTAACACACTCACATGCATACATACACATGTTCATACATGCACATATCCACACATACCTACAGTAACATACATGTACACATACATGTACAATTACACTCACATACAAATACAGACAGACACACATCCATACACATATTTACACATATTCACATAGCCACACATACCTATACACACCCTTTCCTACACTTAAACACATACCACGCACCCCAGCCCACATACACACACACACACACACACACACACACACACACACACACACACACACACACGCCGTCTTACTCTGGTTGGGGTTCCTATTACATTCCTCTTTACAAGCTGGTCTAGCACCCTGCCCTTACAAGGTTTCACTGGGTTAACCTTTCCTGAGTGATGTCCTGCCAAACCCATAGCACTGCACTAGCACCCCTGAAATATCAGGTCCCCAGGGGTGAAGGGTGTAGCAGAGTCAGTGTCACTTCCTCGGAGAGAAGAAATGAAGTAAATGCTGACCCTATCATCAAATGACTCCAAGTGAATTTATCCTCCATGATCAAAATCCTCTTTACTCCCGAGTCTAAGAAACGAGGTTTATTTTTTATAAGAAAGCTGAAGATTACAAGAGGACATTCCTGTTGTTACAACCAAATGGTTTAATTGACGTCTCCACGGGTACCAGCTCAGGAGGCGGCTGCTTTTATCTTTCCAGGGCAGCTGCTTGCAAGGCTGGCGTGGGCACCGCTTACCCAACTTAACCTCTCTTTTCCTCATCTGTAAAATGGGGATAATAATACATACCTCTCTCACCGGGTGTCGTGAGTATTAATTAGTGTTTGTCAAGGGCTCTGAGATCTTCAGATGAAAGGCCGGAGGAAACCCAGGATAAAGTATGATTATGTACGGCCTCCTGCCTCCCACTTTCGCCCAACCCGGACTCTCAATTACAGCCGGCTCAGAGCGGGTGACGCTGCATTCAGACAGGACAAGGCAGGTTTTATTGGTCCATGAGGACACACCTATCCAAGGGAATTCGTTTTGTAAAAAACGGTCATTATGCCAGGGACTTTTATTTTAGGCAATTGTAGCTGTTAATGGTTAATAGTTAAATATGGAGTCTGGAAAGGCAGGTTTCACGTTTCAATGGGGAAGGCAAGGCCATGAGCTTACATCCAAGGAACTTAAGCGGGTGGCCTGGGAGAACTTACAGCCCATAAAATGACATTATATTATATGGAAGGCCGGCTTCAGTTTCTGAGAAACCAGCCGGAGAGAGAAGACAATACTGCCTGCATAATTAGGAAAGGAAGAAGCGACTCCCACCTATAATTTTCTGGATTCCAATTTCAAAGGATTTGTAACTTGCAAAAAATTAATTCTCACATTAGAACCACATTTCATACCTGGCAGCCAATTAAGCCAATGGATGACATCTTTTTTTAAAATACTCTTGTGGATCACTATCAACGAGCCAGGACTTGAGAATAGCAGGCTAACGGTAGATCTCTGAAGGTGGTGTAGCACCTACGAGGAAAAAGCAGGTTAAAAATAACAGACGGTTTTTGGGAATTAAATAATTAAATTATCCTGTTCTGGGTTTATTTGGTGATCTATTATCACACTAAGTATTTCGCTGGTTCACAATGGCTAGTCTTTTCTGGAGAGCAGAAGTTTCCAAAGCTCTGAGTAACTGAGAAGAGCTGATGTAAAAGTCAGGGGACATGTCCATATTTCAGAAACACAGATGTTTTCCTGAGACACAAAATGAAGTCTATTTAGAGCCCATTCACTCACCATTGTGCTCCCCTATCCCCCAGTTTCTAAATTTATAAAAGACAGAAAAATATTGAGTGACAGAATTTTACCCATTCTATTCATTCACAGCAGCAAACTGTTCTCTTTTCTAGCCAGGGTTATATATCTTCATGGCATGGATTTCTACCACTTTTATAAAGACTGTGTGACCTAATTTGGACTCACTGGTAAATTTAGGTACAGAGACAGGTTAAAAGCTACCATTCTTTAGCAAAGCTTGTAAGGCAAATTTGTTGGACAAATAGGCTGAGTGCCTTGCTTTTCTTCCGAGTGAGGGCTAAGTTTGTCTAGGGACTAAGCAAGCACTCTGTGACGTTGCTGGCATCCACGGTATATGCCAGTTACTAATGATTCTTATCTTCTATTAACACACTTACCAACTGCACTTTAACGGAGCTCATTATTCTAAGTGTAATTTTGATATGTTTGCTTATTAAAGCACCTACCTATATCTGTTTTTTTTTTAAATTTACAGATTTAAGTAATCTAATGAGCCTTCTGTGTTTGTTATTTTCAAAGCATTTATTCAGTCGTTCAACGACACTACACCTCTGAGAATGCCCTTGATCCAAACAGGAAGGCAGAAAATAACTACACAATTTTTTGTCGTCTGGTGGCACAGGGAAACAAACCTTGTTTATTTTGGTGACTTCTGGGAAGACTGTAAGGCAGAGAAGGTGATGACAGGCTATGTTTAAGCTGGAGTGACATCCTGAGGAGGTGACCGGAAGCAGGCAAGAAGAAAGGGGGACTGGAAGTGGAGCTGCGGCTGGAAAGCTTTGTGGGGTGTGGGTAGAGCTGGGAGTGGGCTCATGCTAAAGGGGTCTTATTGGATGCCTAGGGAGCTGATGTGTTTCCATGCATCTGCTTTCCTTGTGGCCTGGCTTGTCGTCAGGACTACTGAACAACAGGAACAAAAGCAAAAGCTCTTTCTTTGTTTAATGGGAGTTAAAAATATTTAAATATTAAGAATGGAGACTAAATATTTAAGTCTGGAGGTGGCGGCGCCCGCCAGCTTCTTAACACTCAGGAGGTAGAGACAGGGGAATGTCTGTGAGTCTGAGCCCAGCCTGGTCTACAGTGGGAGTCCAGAAACCCTGTCTCAAACAAACAAACAAACAAACATACAAACAGACAGACAAACAAACAAAGAATGAAGACTCTGACTGGGCATGGTGGCACACACCTTTAATCCCAGCACTAGGGAGGCAGAAGCACAAGATGTGTAGGAGACTGAGGAGGCTATATAGTGAGACTTTGTCTCAAAAAGATCACATAAGAAGACAGACCACTTCCCTCGTACTTTCATTAACATAAAATTTTGCCTACCATGAAGAAAATTTTTTCTAGTCTCTATGCAAATGCAACAAAAATAAACACAAATTCTGTTTCTTTCCCTTTCTTAACTTAAGAAAACATATTATATTTACAACTATCTACCTTAGTTTTTTAATTTATCAATAATAGAAATTATAGATGTGGAAATATTATACTGTTTCCATTTATGCATATGCTGTGGAGTCTCCAGTCAGAGCAATCGGCATATCTCTCACATTAAACTGTCATAGTTTCTTAATTGCATTGTCCCTGTCCTGTGACAGAACACAAGCCCCTTCCTCCCATCTGGCTATAAGATTGCTGGTGCTGTACTCAGCATCTCCCCACACCCCACTGTACCCAGCATCTCCCAGACCCCACTGTACCCAGCATCTTCCTGATCCCATTGTAGCCAGCATCTCCCCAGACCCCA
>JADRCD010213974.1:0-49582 GCA_019843815.1 Montemys delectorum
TGTGTGTGTGTGTGTGTGTGTGTGTGTGTGTTTATGTGTCTGTGAATGTAGAGGTCAGAGAACAACCTTGGGCATCATTCCTAAGGTGCTGTCTACTATTTTTTTTTTTTGAAGCAGGTGTTTTGTTTGTTTGATTGTTTGTTTTTGCCAGTGTAGGATTTACTAAGTAGGCTTGGTTGACTGGCCAGCGAGACCCAGGTATCTTCCTATCTCTTCCTCCTGACTACTAAGATTACAAGCATATGTCGTCAGAACAGAGTTCTTTGATATTGTTTAACTAGAAAACTGGGGATTTAGTTGAGGGCCACTGATGATCCCTTTTCCAACTGACCTAGATCCCACTCTGACTTCTTTCAGATCACATGTTTGCAGAAGAACTCATTTCATCATAAGGCCTGATTTTTCTTTTATTGGAAATAAAGACCATAAGGAATACTGATCAAATTTGCACATGAATTAAGACTGTCAGGAGTGTATTATCTGTATCCAAAAAGATGCTGAGAAATAATTATTGAAGTCTGATAAGAAATCATGGATTAGGAATAAATGCCTCACTCCAAATGGCGATTTCATGATCACGATGCATAATAACAGCAAGTCTACTTCAGGCCTGGAGTAGTGGCTAGTTCAAATACCTCTGACCCATCATGAAAGCTTCTTAGAAAGTTTAAACGCCATCAGTTACCAGAGGAGATTCAGTCAATTATGCTGGGTATATATGAAATATTATATATTGAACTGGATAATGTGTTTCAAGTGAGATGAATGGTTGATGGAACCAAAATAATAAACTAGGCTAAAAACCTATGAAATGTAGAATAATGCATAGCTTTGAGTCTTTTTCTATTTAGAAAAACAGAACAGTGGAGCTATCATAGCTGTCCCAAGGTATGGGACATTCTAATAGTCACTGTGACTGAGCAAGTGAATAACATGTGCACAGTACCTACCATGTATCCAAGCTTGTTTCATGTATATTTTTATAATTTGGTTAAAATTTTATAGAGACTTCATGAGGCAGTGGCTGTTACATGTATTTTGTAATTAGGAATCTGAGACACAGGATCCTTTAGAAACTTTTAAAGATAGCAATGCCTTGTTCCATGGAAGACTTATGATACTTTGTAGACCCAACTCCTTCTCTTTCTTGGTCCTTATAGATATTGAGGCTTTGGATTTTCTACATGAATCCAAGGGAAGCCATGCAGTCTGATCATGCTAAATCAGAACTTTGGGTCCCTCAAACTCATGACTCAATCCATGCATTCTGGGACTTTTGATGGAGACAGAAAGAGGAAGATTCTAAAAGGCTCATATGTAAACCTGGAGTGCATCATGGGTGTTTTGTCACCATGTGAAAATGGATGGAGGGTTAATGATCAATGATGTGAATTTGGCATTTGATAAGTTACAGAAGTGATTTAAATTGGTCTCCACTACATTTGTAAGAATGATTACATTATTATCTTAACAACATGAAGTTTACAATGCCCTACACAGCAGAGGCATGAATCATACTTAGTGCTGTCACATTCTTAGATACTCATCAACTACTGCCCAACTTAGTTGAGGATGCATAGTTAGCTCAGTAAAGGTTTATATTAGAATTCTAAGAGACCAAGTAGGACAAAAATTTATTCCTGTAGTTTGCCATTTGCCATTTTCCTCTTTGCTTTGGAGAAAGTCAAGTGAAATGATTTATTATGTGCTTTCACTGCCACTTGTAGTGGATACATAGTGATTGTCATAGGACTATGATTCATAACCAATCATATGAATGCCCAAGGACAAACACAGGTGTCAGATCATTTCAGATTCCCCTAGAATGGCAAGGAAGGATACTAATTGCTCATCAGTTACAATGAGTTCTAAGCTTCTTTTCTAAATCATAACTCAAGGGTTTTTATATTGAAAACTGAACAGAGCATAGGTCCCTGTGCTCTGCAAAGTGATGTTGCTGTAGATTGAGTTACAAGTCTTGCATAAGGTTTGAATTTTTGCTAGTGAAAGACAAAAATAAATGAGAAATATTATTGACTTTTTCTTCTCACATGATACTGAAATCTAAATATCATTACTTTAGTAGCTTGTATTTGTCATATTATACCAAGTGTGAAATCTTTTTCTTAAAGAGGTCAATGTATTTTTAATACTATAGGGTTGTCAGTGTCTTCAGTGACAGCTTATTCATCTATAAGCCATTAACTTCTCTGGCTCACTCGATAGATCCGTTGAAGTTCAATTCATTAGAAAATACCAGTGGTGATAGGATATGAACCCTAAAGGTAACTGATATCTAACCAGATGACTTCATCTTTCATATGCCTCTAGGAAAAGTAGAGATACTTTGTATATGGATAATTAATTTAGATCTGAAGTATACAACTGATAACAACTCACATACAAGCATTGTACTTGTTTTCTTCCTTCCTGCCTCACCGCAATCTACCATATATGGAAGTACTGTCAATTCTGTAGTTCTTTTTGAAGTATGCCAACTATTTTATAAGGTCCTCTGTCTTCAAACTAGTCTCTCACTTTCTCTCACAATCCTTTGCCTCTAAGAGAGTGCTCCCCCTACTCTTGCCTCTCCCCTCTATCATCCTCCTTTGCTGGGGCAACAAGCTTCACAGAACGAAGTGCTTCTCCATAAGCCTACAAGAGTGGCTGATATCTCAGACTCTGAATATATTTTTGGTGAGGAAGAAAGTTTTATTTCATCTCAGTTAGAAAAAACCTCAGTATTATCAATAGAAGCATAATATAAAAAATACTTCAGGTTTGCAAGAGGGTGAAGGCACTTGCTGCTTGGCAACCTGGGTTTTATTCCTAAGGCCCATGTGGTAGAAGAGGAGAACTGACTGGCTCCCACAAGTTTTCTTCTTACCTCTACACACATACTATAGCATGTGAGTATATAGCCTCATATCAAGTCTTAAAAATTTTCAACAATGTAAATATTATAGTGATATTTTAAAATATTTGAGATGATTTAGAGTCAAATGCTCTGTGCTGAGTAAATATGTCTCTTAAGTTGTTAATTTTTTTTCTTTTGAGAACTCATAATACTCATGCAAGCCTAGATACAGTAGTATAATAACTTGATAGATGCATATGTTTAATTGTCATATCAAAGTAATCAGTATTTCCATCTCTTAAGAAAAGTTTTTCTGTATTTTAAGGAGCTTCAAACTATTTTAGTGGCTTTGAAATATATCACAAGATTTATATGATAGTTATCTTTCTGTGTTATAGAAAAGCAGTTTATTCCTCCTGCTTAATTATATTTGGTTTTCATTGTCTAACCAGTTTTTAGCTTAAAAATTTCAACTCTATTATGTTGTGCAGTGGTTTCCTGTTCTTCCTGGAGGCCATACAGATGAGCCTAACCGTTAAGGCACTAAGGAAATTTATATTTCTGGGGAACAGTTTTAGGGACTCAGAATTGAGAGTTGTCCATTCCACTGGAGGGAAGTTTTGGTGATGCTGCTGTTCCCAGATCACCAAGGGTCTTGTAAATAAATGTAGGAAACTCACTGGTTCACTAAGCTAGACTTGGGTGGAATATCTATCTTGGTCTTGTTTTTGGTTTACTCTGACAGTGCCCTATCTGGGGTACACAGACTTTTTTTTTTTTTTTTGTCTCTTTTAGAAATGTCATACAACACAATTATTATTAGAGAAAACAACAACAACAACAACAACAAAAGGATATTGGCAAGAACTTTATAAATTATTGTGAATTACTTCCTCCTTGTTTATTCTTTGATCTTTTTTTCATACTTTTCTGCTTCCTAAAGAATTGTATAGGTCAAGTTTATGATCAGCTAATATCTAGCCATTTATTGTTGGATAGCTACGGAGCAAAAGCTACCCCAGATTGAATGTAAAAATGGTACTTGGTACCAGGCAGTGTTTCATATATGTTAGTGTGCTAATGAGGACTGCAATCCTTTGACTCATACTGTTAAATTGTAGGACTGCTTCCCTTTCCCATGAAATTGACTTTTTGTTGATGAACTGTGATGTGAGAGGTTCTATGACAGATTTGAATCTACATTTGAAAAGACTATGTAGTCATTGGCCTCTTTTTTTTTTTTTTTTTTTTTTTTTTTTTTTTTTTGTTTTCTGAGTCAGGGTTTCTTTGTATAGCCCTGGCTATCCTGGAACTCACTCTGTAGACCAGGCTGGCCTCGAACTCAGAAATCTGCCTGCCTCTGCCTCCCAAGCACGGGGATCAAAGGCGTGCGCCACCACCGCCCGGCTGTATTTTTTTTTATTAGATATTTTCTTTATTTACATGTCATATGATTTCTTCTTTCCCAGTTTCACCTCCCCCCCCAAAAAAAAACAAAAAACAAAAAAACGAACCCCCAAAAAAACAACAAAAAGAACAAACCCCTGTTCCCTCCCACCTCCCCCTGCTCGCCACCCCACCCTCTCCCGCTTACTGGCCCTGGCATTCCCCTACACTGGGGCATAGAACCTTCACAGGGCCAAGGGCCTCTCCTCCCATTGATGACCAGCTTGGCCATTCTCTACTATACACATGCTGCCTGAGCAATCAGTCCCACTATGTGTACTCCTTGGTTGGTGGTTTAGTTCCTGGGAGGTCTGAGGGTACCAGTTAATTCATATTGTTGTTCGTCCTAAAGGGCTGCAAACCCTTCAGCTCCATAGATCCTTTCTCTAACTCCTTCATTGGGGACCCTGTACTCAGTTCAATGGATGGATGTGAGCCTCTTCTTCTGTATTAGTTAGGTACCATCAGAGCCTCTCAGAAGACAGCTATCTCAGGCTGGATTGTCCTTCCTTCGGTCTCTGTTCCATAGTCTCTGCAACTCCTTCCATGGGTATTTTGTTCCCCCTTTTAAGAAGGAATGAAGTGTCCACATTTTGATCTTCCTTCTTCTTGAGTTTCTTGTGGTTTGTGGATTGTATTTCATGTATTCCAAACTTCTGGGCTAATAACCATTTATCAGAGACTGCATACCATGTGTGGTTTTTTTTTTTTTTTTTTTTTTTTTTGTGATTAGGTTACCTCACTCATGATGATATTCTCCGAATCCATTCATTTCCCTAAGAATTTCATAAATTCATTGTTTTTAATAGCTGAGTAGTAGTCCATTGTGTAGCTATACCACAATTTCTGTATCCATTCTTCTGTTGAGGGACATCTGAGTTCTTTCTAGATTCTGGCTATTATAAGTAAAGTTGCTATGAACATGGTGGAGCATGTGCCCTTATTACATGTTGGAGAATCTTCTGGGTATATGCCCAGGAGTGGCATAGCTGGGTCCTCTGGTAGAACTATGTCCAATTTCTGGAGGAACCACCAAACTGATTTCCAGAGTGGTTGTACCAACTTGCAATTCCACCAGCAATGAAGGAGTGTTCCTCTTTCTCCACAACCTTGCCAGCATCTGCTGTCACCTGAGTTTTTTATCCTAGCCATTCTGACTGGTATGAGGTGGAATCTCAGGGTTGTTTTTATTTGCATTTCCCTGATGACTAAGGATGTTAAACATTTCTTTAGGTGCTTCTCAGCCATTCAGTATTTATCAGTTGAGAATTATTTGTTTAGGTCTGTACCTCATTTTTAATAGGGTTATTTGGTTCCCTGGAGTCTAACTTCTTGATTTCTTTGTATACATTGGATATTAGCCCTCTATCAGATAGAGGATTGGTAAAGATCTTTCCCCAATTTGTTGGTTGTCCTATTGACAGTGTCTTTTGCCTTATAGAAGCTTTGCAACTTTTGAGGTCCCATTAGTCAATTCTTGATCTTAGAGCATAAGCTATTGGTGTTCTGTTCAGGAAATTTTCCCCTGTGCCTATGTGCTTGAGGCTCTTCCCCACTTTCTTTTCTATTAGTTTCAGTGTATCTAGTTTTATGTGGAGGTCCTTAATCTACTTGGACTTGAGCTTTGTACAAGGAGATAGGTATGGATCGATTTGCCTTCTACATGCTAACTGCCAGTTGAGCCAGCACTATTTGTTGAAAATGCTCTTTTTTCCACTGGATAGTTTTAGCTCCTTTGTCAAAGATCAAGTGACCATAGGTGTGTGGGTTCATTTCTGAGTCATCAATTCTATTCCATTGATCTACCTGCCTGTCACTGTACCAATACCATGCAGTTTTTTGTTTTGTTTTGTTTTGTTTTGTTTTGTTTTATCATAATTGCTTTGTAGTACAGCTTAAGGTCTGGGATGGTGATTCCACCAGAGGTTCATTTATTGTTGAGAATAGTTTTCCCTATCTTAGGTATTTTGTTATTCCAGATGAATTTGTAAATTGCTTTCTATGTCTGTGAAGAATTGAGTTGGAATTTTAATGGGGATTGCATTGAATCTGTAGATTGCCTTCGGCAAGATGGCCAGTTCTACTATATTAATCCTGCTAAACCATGAGCATGGGAGATCTTTCCATCTTCTGAGATCTTCTTCAATTTCCTTCTTCAGAGACTTGAAGTTCTTGTCAAACAGATCTTTTACTTGCTTAGAGTTACACCAAGGTATTTTATATTATTTGTAACTATTGTGAAGGGTGTTGTTTCCCTAATTCCTTTCTCTGCCTGTTTATCCTTTGTGTAGAGGAAGGCCTCTGATTTGCTTGATTTAATTTTATATCCAGCTACTTTGCTGAAGTTGTTTGTCAGGTTCAGGAGCTCTCTGGTGGAATTTTTTGGGTCACTTAAGTATACTATCATACTTGAAGTCCTAGCCAGAGCAATTAGACAGTGAAAGGAGATCAAAGGGATACGAATTGGAAAGGAAGAAGTCAAATTATCACTATTTGCTGATGATATAGTAGTATACTTAAGGTCTTTGACTGATAGTTGATAGAGCCTTGTTATATGGGAATACTGCGGCAATGGCAACTACAGTTGTTGTAAATTAAAATTGCAGTGGTGCTATTGAATCTAGAGAATGGCATTTCACATCCCTTCACTTATCTTCTGGTGGTTTTTTTACGTTTTTCCTAAGCTGGAATTACAGGCAGTTGTGAATACCTCTTGAAGAGGACCCAAGTTTGGCTCCAATTATCCATGTCAGGCAACTTACAATCTCCTGAAATTCCAGCTCCAGGAAAAACCATTGTGGGCACCTGTATTCATATATGTATACCCCCTCATACACATAGACACACAGACACACAGACGGACAGGCACACACACACATGCATACACATGCACACATACTGAGAAACAATAAAAATATTTAAGCACAACTATTTGTAATATGTTAAATGCTTACCTAAAACATAATTTAATATTATAAAACTTAATGTATCTTTATAGAAATCAGAGCTACATGTGTCATAGGCAGTGCAGACAGACAGAGAGAAAGCACTGGATTTTTATTGCTCTGCTAAACTTTGATTTTTTTTCTAAATCTGATGCATACAGAACAATGACATTTTGATTAAATCTTTATTATTTTTCAGCCAATTTCTGTTATACCTATTTTAAAACAGACAATTGTTCTCTTTCTAATATTTAATTTTCCTTCCTTTTCTAGATACATTGGTACACACAGACATGTACAACTTCACAACATGTTTTATATTTTAAAATGATTTTTATGTGACAAAAAGGTGGATGGGTAAACTTTATCACCCAGTATGGCTGCTTTGAAGCTAATTAAAACCTGGTGGCTTCTGAATAAACCTGTGGGTCCCTACAGGGATGGAAATTGCTTCTTTCCAGTTGTATTGACTGACAAAGCAGGTGATAACTTGCTTGCATCCTTTGAACAAGTTCATTAGTTTCCCATAATAGCTGTTGGAGGTAAACATCTCGATATTTAATTAGCAGGCTCTCTTTGGTGAGCTCCTGAACTTACTCAAAATTATAGGTCCTTTTCTATATAGCTCAGGACCCAAAGGCTTTTTATAGTCTGTCTGACTCATCTTCAGTCAATAGTTGTGTGCCTGACAATAACCATTAGTAACTAATAAAACAACTGTCTGTATTTGTTTCTCTTTCTTTTTTCTTTTTTTTTTTTCATGATCTAAAATAAGATCCCATTAGTCTTCAAGATCTACTACTTGGGCAGCAAAAGTTTTAACCCTCTTCAATCCAAGTTGTCCAGTTAACACTGTTCACTATGAATAGTCTTATGTATTGATTAATGCAAGCAACATGTAACTGTTGATATTTATACACAGAATGCATGCAAATGTTACATTAACAGAAGCCCAGTGCAGGGGACATTCAGTGTCAACATAAGCTGCCATTAACTTGTCTCCTGGAATATGCTGGATTCTTAGGCCTGTTCTCTGGCTCATTGTAATCTCCCTGATAGTGGGGGAAATAAGTAAATATTGAAACACATTGCATATTTTACATTTAACGCCACTATGTTATGGATATATTTGAGCAAGTGAAGTTAGTAAAGGTACTTGCATGTAAGATATTTGGAGCTTCCACATTTCCTGTCTATTATCTGTAAAAAAATGAAGTGGAGAATATTGGAACTGCAGAGCGCTTAGGGAGAGGAGAGCAGTTTGGAAAAGTCATGTGTTGTGTGACTATCTCATAAGATTCAAAAGAATTTACATTTTCTGTCATGATACTTTACCTTGCAATGTCCAACAATAGGGCTTAGATGGCTCAGTTAGCAAAGTGTTTTCTGTGGATGTATGAGGACTGGGACCAGTTCCTTGACATCTATGTAACTAGCTCTTTGTAGTAGTGCACCTATAATTCCAGAACTAGGGAGGTAGAGACATGGGATACCCTGGGCTTGCTTTCTACCCTAGACAAATCAGTCAAATTTAAGTTCAGTGAGTGAATCTATCCCCCCCCAAAAAATAAGGTTTAGGGCCAGAAAGAGGACTCAGCAGTGAATTTTGATGTTCTTATGGAGAAGCAGTTTGGTTCTCAGTACCCATGTCAGGCAGCTCACAATCACCTGTACAGACAATTCCAGGGTTTGAGATATCAATCTGACACCATCTGGCCTCTCAGGGTGCTTGCATACATGTGTATGTATATACATATAAATAAAATAAAATGAAATAAAATAATATAAAAAAATAAAATACTTTTTAAAAACAAAGGTAGAGGATGATTGAGAAAGACCCTGATGCCAACCTCTGGACTCTAGATGTGTACATCTAAATGTTCTTGCAAACATTCACAAATGCACATATATAATAAACATATACATACCTATAAGCACACACAGCAAACTAAAAATTTTTAAAATCCTCTAGTAAATAACTACATTGTCAAGTATTTTATTTTAGATCTATATTTTTTAAATGTTCACTATATGCCAAACTGACTACACTTAACTTTATAAGGCATATGGAAAGGTGTATGGAATATGATACTAGGATTTGTGCATTATATGAAAGTTTATTGGCACTTTAAATGAAGTCATTACCCTGGGCATGCTGAAGCACACCGGTGATCACTTAGATGCTAGAATACAGAGGAAGGGCATTGTGGTTTGAATGAGATGTTCCCCATTGTCTCTGGCATTTGAATATTTGGTCCCCAATTGTTGGCACTGCTTGGGAGGTTTAGTAGGTGTGGCCTTGTTGGACTAAGTAGTATGTCACTCAAGAAGGGCTTTGAGAGTAAAATGATTGGGGACCCTTTTATCTTGTTTTCTCTACTCTTGCTTACCATGTAAAATGTGAGCCCTCAGCTATTGGCTCCTGCTAACAAACCTTCCCAATCATGGACTCTAACGCCCTGGAACCACAGCTCTGATAAATTTTTTCTTCTATAAATTGCCTTGGTCATAATGTTTTATCCCATCAATAGAAAAGTAACCAATGTAAATGGGTTCTGAATTTACTTTTTAAAAAGTGGTTGATCTTTGTAATTAGGAAATGGCAAGTAGGAAATGACAAAAGATCTGTGAGACTAGAAATAATTTGTTTTTCATGAGAAGATTCTAGGGCCAGTGAGATGACTCAGTGGCCAAAGGCACTTACTACCAAGTCAGACACTCTAGGTTCAATCCTGAAGTTTGAGCACATGGTAGAAGCAGAGAACTGATCCTGTTAACTTGTCCTTTATCATCTATATGAGCACTGTGGCACATGTATGAATACACATGCACACACAAATAAACAAACATAAATATTTTTAAAGGATATACTATTATAGTAGAGCTACATTATTAAGAATTATTTTAGTTTATTAACTAGAGTGTAGAAAACTTTTCCGTGATGTTGGAAGCTGAAAAATGTTGTCTAACAATCTAAGATTGGAATACCCTTTAAAGTGGAATTTTATTTTAGACACAGAGAAAAGGTCAGGGCTCCAGATGAGCAGTTTGCTTGTTAAATTATTAGCACCTGGGTTTTCAAGAAAATTGGCAATCCCTAGTATATTCTAAAGCTAGTTTGAAGTACAGCTGTGAGTTATTTCAGCTAGAGAAACACAATATGCTATAAAGCTTCAAAGCTTATACTTAAGGCCAGCACTGATCAGAACACATTAAAGTACAAAGATGTTTCTAGACACAGAATAGAAAGAGAAAAAAATCTTGTCTACTGAGTGTTCAGTTCCTAGTTTGAGTTTTGTAAACTGTTGCTGCCAAACTTGATCCAGAGACTAATTTTTCCAGTCTCATCAAAGTGTTAAGAAAGTCTAGCATCTAAAAATCTTAAACACCTCAATTCTTAAATATTATACTCAAGGAATGTCGTACACTTTGACATAATCTAAAAATAACATTTTGGGACCTAAATAGGATTGGTGCAGACTACTTATTAGACTATTAATGTTCACAATCAAGCATTGCAGTTTATAGATTGAATATGGATGATGTCATCTCCTTGGTAAAGTTTGTAGCATCAGTGCTGGCACTGTTGGACTTTCATGGATGGTCCTGTCTAAATACACACAGGGTGGCAAAAGAATTATTAAGAGAATGTTTTCCCAGCTATCTCATTTAGGGTTTCTATTGCTGTGATAAAACACCATGACCAAAAGGAACTTGGGCAAGAGAGGTTTTTTTTTTTTTTTATCTTGTCTTCCAGTAGATTCAGGGTAGGAATTCAAGGCAGGAGCTGATACAGAGGCCATGGAGGAGTGCTGCTTACTGGCTTATACTCCATGGCTTATTCATCCAACTTTCTTATAGCACCCAGGACCCTGAGCTCAGGGATGCCCAAGAAACTCCCAGGCAGGTGGTCCTGTAAGAAAGCTAGCTGAGGAAGCTATAGGAAGCCAGTCATTAAGAAGAATTCATCTATGGGTCTCAAGTTTGCCTCCAGGTTTGTGCCTCCAGCTTTTGTCCTGACTTCTCTTGATGATATTGATATAAAGTTATAATAAACTATAAGTAGAAATAAATATTTTCTTCTGAGGTTACTTTTGCTCAGTGTTTTATCAAAGTAAAAGAAAGCTAATTAGAGCACCATGTAATCACGAGAGCTTTCAAAAGTTTCTGACTCCTGGTCTTCAGAGTGTTTTTGCTGATACCCAAAACAGCAGAGTCAAGTTGCCTCCACCAATCCTCCCTGAACTGAAGAGTCAAGAGACCAGCAAATGCTGCTGTCTTATGTTGTTTGTTTTAGGATAGTTTGAGTTACAGCAATAAATAACTAGAAATGTTTTCTTCAAATATATGGGCTACACTGGTTTTCCTTTTAGACGGGATGAGATGAAAAACAAATAAAGCTATTTAGAAGTTCCTGTGCTATTGATGTTCTGCCCAGAGAGTTCTCTCCTACTCCAGTTCCCAAAGACAACCTTTTATGATATCATCTAACAGTTTCAGCATTTTGGATTTTAAATTAAGGCCATTGGTCTGTTTATGAGTTGATTTGTATGGAATGTAAAAGATATATATCTCATGTTTCTAAACCCTCCTTCTAAAGTTGGCTGTCTGGTTTTGGAAGCATCCTTTGTAGAATAGGCCATATCCTTTCTTCTGTATGTTGTACTGCCTTTGCCAAAATTAGATTGTTTTGTTTAGTATATTATTTTAGAAAATCTTACTAAGATTTTTTGGTTTGTTTTGGTTTTGTGGAGCTTATTTTTTTTTTCTTTAGAGACAGAGACAGAGACAGAGAGACAGAGTTCATGCAAAAGCATGAAGAGAAAAATAGGCAGGTAAGGAGGATCTTGGAGGAATTTAAGGAAGGAAAATATAATCAAAATACATTCTATGAAGATAAATATATAAAATATCCTGATATAAAAACTGAATACTGTGCACAGTTATCCTTCCCTGTAACTGTAATATCCACAAGAAGGCTGTTACACTGACATTTTTTACTTTTAAGGGACCAAAAGGTCTCCTTTATACACTCATCTCTTAAACAATGACTATCAGGAGGAAAAAGAGTAAATATCAAATTGGAAAAACAATAGCAATGAATGTTAGTGGTTAAACAGATAAAAAATGATATACCATAACTGTCAGTCTATTTCTAGGTCTTCTATTCTAATCCATTAGTCTACCTGTTTGTTTTTATACCAGTACCAGACTAATCACTATCATGCTGTACTAATATTTGAGGTCAGCATTGCTATATTCTTATTTTCTGAGGTTGTTTTGTCTCTTATTGTTCTTTTGTAGTTCCATATAAATTCTAGGGTTTATTTTTTTCTAGCTTTTTGAAACATGACATCAAGATTTTGATAGACAATGCATTAAATCTGTGGGTTAATTCTGTTAGTATAAGTTCTTTCATAACATTCATTCTGCCAATTGAGGAACATAGATTGTTTTTCATTGTCTAGAGTCTTCTTTTATTTTCTTTTTCACTGACTTCAAGTTTTTGCTGTAGAAAAATTTTACTTTTTTTATTCCTTTTTTTGAAATTAAGATTAATACTAGATACTTTACTTTTGGATACATAATGAATTATGTTTGTTTTGTTTTGTTTTGTTTTGTTTTGTTTTGTTTTGTTTTTCAAGACAGGGTTTCTCTGTGTAGTCCTGGCTGTCCTGGAACTCACTCTGTAGACCAGGCTGGCCTCAAACTCAGAAATTCGCTTGCCTCTGCCTCCGAAGTGCTGGGACTAAAGGCGTGCGCCATCACCGCCCGGATGAATTGTTTTTTCTAACCTAGTTCTCTCAGAATTTATTGTTGGTATAAATGATGGTATAAATAATTTTTAATTATTGATTTTGTATCTTCCAGCTCTGATGTGTTTATTATATCTGAGCGCTTTCTAGTAGAATCTAGGACAAAAGTTGAGCATGGTATGTTGAAAGTAGATCTAGGAGGAATTAAGGGTGAATTGCAAGTGATTGTATGTTCTCAAAGAATTAGTAAAAATATTCTGTTAAAAAAATCTAACATTGTTGGAGATGATGTGAGGAAAAAGAAACCCTTACTCATGGTTGATGATGGGAAAAGCATGTTGTTGAGACAGGAGAGAACAGTAGAGAGGGAGCAGATCTGAAAGTTATGAAACACCATGGGACCAGGATGGCTAGTGACAGCATAGTGCTTGAATCAAAGTGGAGTTAGACTGTTCTGGTACTGACCACTGTAGGAGGCTAACTAGTACCATTCTATCTTCTCTTCCAGAAACTGGAGTGAGGGTTGTTGTGTACCATTGAGAGAGTTCTGAAAACAGAAGAAGTCAGCAAGAAATTGCCAGGTTCTTCTAGTTTAAAAGATCTGGTCATTAGGAAAGGAACAATGATTATGCTACAATATCTTTAAAATATCCTGTTTGGAGGAGATGGGAATGGAATGGATTATGAGAAGTTACTGTTCCTCTCTTGCAAGAATCTGATGGCAAGGAGAGAGCTGGGATAGGTCACAAGCTAATAAAGAAAGAAAGACAAATAGAAACTATCACATGTCCTTATGAAGTTGAGGGAAACCAACCAAATTCTGAATGGAGGACAACAAGAGATTAAATGGCTCAGGGTTAATGTTAGCTTGAGACAGAGATTGAATTTAAACTCAGAATCTGTTGTCCTGGAGATCCATCTGTGGCTTACTCCCTTGTCTTGGAATTACAGGTGCACACTGCCACATCTGGCCTTTTATGTAAATGCTGGAATACCACCATTAGGTCCTCAATTTACTTGGCAAACATCACTGGATAAGTCACTTCACCATCATACATTAGCCCATTTAAGGACAAATCATTGAATTTTTAAATACCTTATAAATTCCATATGTGTAGTAGAAAAATACTTAAAATTCCAGTGTGGAGTTTTTGCCCCACCTTAGGTTATTGGTGGATAAAACACCACCATGGTTATTCATGGATAAAAACACACACTGCTTTTGTAGTTTTAAATAGCCTTAGGCAGCACAATAGCTGGGCAGTTGCCTCCATGCTGTTCAAATCTACTTTCCTATCGATATCCCCAAGTTATCACTTACTATTTATTATTTTCCATCTGAGCTAATCTTAAATCCAGTTGGGCAGCCCTCTGGGCCACATTCTCTTGGCCCTTTGCCCATGGCAGCTCTCCTTCACTCTTCTGCATGTTCTTCTTCTTCCATGGTGGCTTCCTATTCCTCCTTCCCTCCTCATGGTTCTTTCTCTCTAAACCCAGGAAACCTCAACCTCACCTATGTCTTTATTGCCCAGCATTTGTTTGTTGACATTTCTACTTACCAATCACAATTAACTGGGGACAGGGTCACTCAATGTCTTACATACAGACTCGTTTGTCTTTGGGGTAACCAGCCTTGGTGGTCCCAAATTAACATTAGAATACAACCATCCACTACACATATGTTAATTTCTTGTTATATTAATATCTGAAAATATTTTCTCTCACTCACTGGGTTGTCTCTCCCTAATGTTGAAAGTTTTGTTTGCTGTTGGGAATCATTTTATTTGATGCAATCCCATTTGTCTACTTCTGCATTTGTTGCTCAGGGTTTGGAGTATTTAACACCATTGTAAAGGGCAATGCCTGAAAGCACTTCCTTTGGTTGCAATATGATGTTTCAGAGAGTCATCTGATGCTATCTAAGCGTATCAAGAGGCAAAGATTACATGAATCATATTATCTTGACTTGCTACCTGCAGCCATGCTTCCTTTAAAAATTAAAACATGAAAGCAAGGAAAAAACCAAATAACATTTTTTAAGACTTCATGTTACTAGAATTTGATGTAAAACATAAATAATTTACTCTAGATTCATCAATTGAGCCTCACTTAGAATAGTAATTAAACTAGTATCATTCAGATACCCTTGAAAAACTATGAAAGCATGTCCTTAATCATTTATATCACATTCTGTAAAGGTGCATATCACTGAGACTTTCATTTAAAATTCTCTTCCCGGCTGGGCGGTGGTGGCACATGCCTTTAATCCTAGCACTTGGGAGGCAGAGGCAGGTGGATTTCTGAGTTCAAGGCTAGCCTGGTCTACAGAATGAGTTCCAGGACAGCCAGGGTTATACAGAGAAACCCTGTCTCGAAAAACCAAAAAAAAAAAAAATAAAAAATAAAAATAAAAAAAATTCTCTTCCCATTCAATGATTCATTATTTTGTCCCAGCACCAGTTTTGGACTTGATCTATCCTTTGGCCTGTTTCCACCTGGGAGTGGCTCATACAAGTCAAAATGCTTCTCTGGAAGCAAATGTACTTTCCCTTATTATTTCAGAGTCAGATGTGGCTATCTGTTTGGAAATGTCTGAACCACCCACACTAACATTCAATGGGTTCTTGAAACAGAAATAAAGGTGACTCAGTACAGATTTGAGAGGGAGCCACCATGGGGAATGGTCTTGAAGCATGAGTAGGGTCCTTATCCCAGAAATTTCACCCTGAAATTGGTGTGAGAAGGACTGCCCCTGCTTCTGCCCTAGGCCTGCAAGTCACTGTGCACTGAGACCCATGTCCTCCCTTTTACCCCATCAGAATTGATAAAGCAACCCAATATCCAGGTTAAACTTCCTTTATAATGTCATGTCTAACAGCATCTGGAATTCCTCCTTATGCAAATGAAGCATTCTAGCACCCTAACCCTGACCAATACTGTACACACACCCTGAAAGCCTCTACCAATACCCTAAGGTTTAAATAGCCTTTGATCCCCCTGCCCCCCAATTAAAGGAGGTGTTTACTGAAACTGCCTCCCCAAAAGTCTGTTTCTCCTCATGTTCATTGGTTGCCCGAAGTATCCATCACCCCTGGCTGTTCCTACTTTCTCTCTCAGGCCTTTGGAGGAGCAGTAGACTGGGAAGGACACCTACTGTCAACTTGTTCCATCACAGAGGTGTGTGGGTTTGCTTATGACTACAAGTCTCCTCCTTCCTTCATACAGTGGATTCTCTTATTCTTCTATCTTTATTTTCTATGCTTTTTCTGTTTCTACCTTCTACCCATGTACTCTATTTTTTTTATTACAAATCGAGGCAATTGTTCTATTAGCTCTTTGAGCTTGTTAGCTCTACAAAAATTATCTGATTTTCTCAACTTTTAGTGTGTTGCTCCCATATGCTTGCACACCCACCATAGAAACAAGAAACAGCCATTCTCCCAGCATCCCACAGTGGCAGTTTAACCCTTTTCTTGTATGAAGCAGTGTTCAGATATAGAGTTTTAGAGGCTCTAATGGTGTAGTCTGGGAACATTTCTTGCTGATGAAATCTAGTCTACTCTGCCTTTCCCCTTGTTCTTTGTACATATACTCCATTCCTCAACAACAAGGTAAAAAAATAATGCAGAACTATTCATTGTGAAACTTGAGGTTACAGATATAAATACCAAATAAATAAAATAGCTATTACTTAATCTTACTATAAAGAATGGACAAAAATCTCTCTAATCTTCAGTAATTAAATTTAAGTCTATATAACAAAATAATTTTAGTATAGTTTAGTGTGTGAGTATGTTTTCAAAAGTGCTAACAAGCTAAAATTATATTAAATCAAAATTCTGAAATATTATCAAGTTCTTCATGTGGATTTCAAACTGTATTTAATATAAGGTAGTAAATCATTTTAAAGTGTATCTTTGTTGCTTTACAAAGACATCTCAAGATTTGGTATTCTACCATCAATACTGTGCTTCAGAAATTTTACTAACAGAAACATCTTTAGATGCTAATTTTGAGATTTATTTCTATGTCAGAAGTTACTTAGACAATTTGTAATATGCTTCAACCTCATTTTTGTTCCTCAAAAACCTAAATTAAGATTTAATGACTCTTAGGGCCCTATTTGGCTTTGATAAATTGTGCTTCGTATATTTAGATCAATCTAGAAATCTTGGGTGGCCATGATAGGTTTGCATCTTTGAGTGCCTAACTAGCATATAAATGTTACCAGTACAAGGTTCTGAAATCTTGTGTATAGATGTTGTACAGTGCTTGCTTGCCTAGTGTGTACAAAGGCCTGGGTTCAATCCCCAGAACTGCAGAACCAAGAAACAATGTGGAGAAAGGGGACAGTGAAAGGATTGTGTCCTTTGAGAATCATAAGTTTCTGGGACAGAGAGTAATGAGCACAAGAGCCAGAGAAACAGGAAGTTTGCTATGAGACCTAGAAGTTTGCTTTCCTGGAAAAGTCAGAGACTCTGCTCCTATAAAATTTCAACAACATGGCTGCCTAAAGAAGACCTGAACAGGGACAATACTAATAGACATGCTACATGGAAAGGAGTGAACCTTATAGGACCCTAATGATAGACAAGGAACTGCAGGCCAACTAAGGAATGCTGTGGGGAAATATACAGTCTTCTCTAAGGAAATGCACCAATTGGTCATCCAATACCAAGTGATCTTCTATAAAAGCATATACATTCAAAGTAGCATTATGCAGACTGAGCAGGCTGTATTTGTGTGTGTGTATGTGTGTGTGTGTGTGTGTGTGTGTGTGTATGTTGTGTGGGTATGTGCGTGTATCTAAAGAAATAAAGGGCATACATGAGATAAGGGAAGATACATGGGTAGGAGTAGAGGGAAGAAAGATGGAAAATGACATTAATTATATTTTAATTTAAAAATATCAAATAGTTTATAGAAAAGAATGGAAATCTAAGAAAATCACACACACATACACACACACACACACAAATATACACTTGCACCTTTTGAGAAGATAGGTGGGTAACTTTAGAAATACCATGTGAAAGTGATTTAGTTAAATCTTAAGGACTGTGACATTGTAAGTTGTACAAACATTCAATTAGAGCTATAAAGCCCAAATTATAAGATCATGTGTAATTTATTTAAACTGGCAGTGCCTTCTAGCTTGATACAAATCCTTCTTACATTATTAGTGAGCTAGACCTTTGAAATCACTAGGCAAGACAATTTTATCGCTTCCTAATTAGGCTTCACATGATAAAAGCACACTTTTATATAAAACAGAAAAACTCAACAGACTTTCAGATATTAGAAGAGCAAAACTGGGGATTAGCCTTTCAATTTGCTTTTTTTTCTTTAATCTCCATTTCAAAATAGTTTTCTTATCCTTTGCTGGTAATATAAAAACAATGTTGTGGAAATGAGACATTAAGTAAAGTTGACATTTACAGAAGGGCAAGTTTTGTGACTTTGATGGGGATTTTCTACAAAAATTTTTTTTGAGATCTTTCCATTCAGGAAAAAATCTCTTGCTTTGTAATGCAACTCAGTATAATTCAAATTTATATCGTCTGCATTCATAAATATTTTGTGATTTGGGTTATCATGCCGTGCTTGTTATTTACTCTGCTGTTCAGACAGTGTCTGTGGCATCCCTGGCTACTGGTAGCCATCTTTAGCTTCACTTTTATTCTTTGGCATAAAGAGATACTTCAGGTCATCTTAGCATGTTTTCAAACTTTCTGCACATCTCCAGAACCAGGCATCTCTCCAAGGATCTGTGAAACCTTTCAGGTAAAAAGATTAGAAGCTACAAGAAAATGTTTGTGTTTAGTGTTAATAGTAGCTGTTTTCTAGATAGTCTCAGAGGACAGAAATGCCAGTAATTCTCTAAGATCCTTGTAGGGTCAGTGGGCCTGACGAATCTCGTGGGCAACAGTTTGTCTTTTTACTTACACATATTTTTCCTTAATCCTTTAACATTAAGCTTGAGTTAAATTTCTTCCAAGAAAATTTGCTTTTTCATAGTATTAAACATTTTCTCTAATAGCTTTCCTTTGTGATATGTACTTATATATCTACTTATACATTGCAATTAATTTATTATTCATGCAAATATACAAGAAAAACCAATTTGTATAATTTTATATCTAAACCTAAGGCTATCTCAAAACTGAATTAAATTAAAAAATCAAAATGAATTGACGGCTTAATATAACATGTCTTCTACCCTTTGACTCCTAAAGAAGGCCTAATAAGAAAATAGAAAAAAAATAGGTGTAGTTCTTGGAGAGGTGGAATTAATATTGTTTAGTTTGTGAAACAGAATGTGTGTGTGTGTGTGTGTGTGTGTGTGTGTGTGTGTGTGTGTGTGTGTATGTGTGATGTTTGTGGTATATGCACTTGGCAGTATGTGTATATGTATATAGGTGCACATGTACATGATTTTTTTGTGTGGAAGCCAGAAGTAGGTATTGGATATTGTTTCTTGATTGATCTCCACTTCATTTTTTTTGAGACAGGATCTTTCACTGAACCTAACCATTCATCCAACAGCTGAAACAACTAGCCAATAAATTCTAGGGATTTACCTATACGACCCATTGTTTTAGCTACTTACCATTTTATTACTGTGAAGAAACACCATAACCTTGACAACTCTTATTCTTTCATAATATTTTTATGGCTTATTTGGGAGTTTCATATCATGAATCCCAATCACTCTTACTTCCTAGTCCTTCTAGGTCCACCATCCAACTCTTGGGAACTCCCCCCAACAAAAGAAGAAGAAAAACAAACAAAAAACGATAAAAGTTTAATTTTTGTTGGCATTTTTATTCAAACCACCACACACATTCTCCCCGTGCTGGAGTTACAGGTACACACCACCATGCCTGGATTGTTATGCCAATTCTGGGGATCTATACTCAGATCCTAATGAATCTACTATAGGTACTTTACCCACCCAAGTGTCTCCACAGTTCTAGAAGTATGAATTTATTTATTTACAAAATTCTATACTCTGAGAAAAGCAAACTATCATGAATATATTCCTTTAATTTATCAAAGTGTGGGAATAAAAAACGGAATAATGCTGAAATGGGATCTTGGTTTTAGTGGAAAGAATAAAGATATATTTACCTATTCGTATACTTGAAAATTACTCTAAAACATTGAGAGTGGACAACAGACATTCATGTTCTATAGTTCACAAATTTATATGGTATCTTTAACACTGAATACTCACTGAAAAAACATATATCAATAACTATACATAAGCTGAGTTTCTTAAGAAATACAGAGATTCAAAAATTAAGACATACCATGCTATAAGAGATAAAAAATTTAAAAACAAAAACAAAAACAGTGATTCAGACTAAAAATTAAAAAAAAAAGGAGGAAAAGAAAGCCAGATACTAGGTAAGAGAGGGATCAGAGCTGCATGAAGGCAGGAGCAGGATCAAGACAAGAGGCCTCCTTTATTACTGTCTCAGTTTGTTCCAGAGCATGAGCAGTGCAGCTAGATAAGACAACCCTGTAAACACCATACACACTGAGAAAAGAAATACATCTATATTGTAAAATGTCATATGCACATACTTTTCTAACTCATGTGAATCCATGACAAAACAAACTAAAAAACCGAAGCAAATACAGCAAACACAGAAAATTAACAAACTCTAGTAATATTCACATGTATAGTGATGACTAGTGTTTATCACCAGTTAAATAAAAGTTTATATGTTCAATAGCAAAATGTAAGTCTTTAGAAATAGGCTCAAAGTCTGTGAACAAAACTATAAAGCAAATTTTGAGTCAAAGGTGGGAACAAAAGACAAAGGCTAGAAATGTCTTTTATGATTCTTCAGGATGCTTTGACATCAAGATCTTAAACCACACCACTGTAGCTAGCCTTGAATGAATCCAAATGACTTGTTCTGCGAAACTAGAAAACGCAAGTATTAAATTCAGATGGAAAAAACAAATATCCTGAGTCAGCTTAGTAGAAAGGAAGGTCTCTAGGACAGTACAAATCTGACTTGATAATACAGTGCACTGTAAATCCTAAGGTATTAAAACACAGAAAGCTAGAGGGTTAAGGCAGGAGTGAGTGAGTGAGTGGGGGAGCACCCTCTTAGAGGCAAAGGGTAGGGGCCATGGGGTGGGGGCTTTGTGGAGGGGAGACTGGGAAGGGGAAAACATTTGAAATGTAAATAAATAAAATAACCAATAAAAACCAAACAAACAAAGAAACAGAAAGGCAATGGCCTATGACTGGTCAGACTGTGAAATGCAATAGAAAGCTCAAGAATAGTTTCACCACATATAAAAAGCCCAGTAAATAATAAATATGGCCCCTTGAAGCAATGAGACCATCAGACTTTAACATTAATGCTCTTTGTAGGAACTTAATAAAATACTAGACAAAGATTAAATGAGATTAGTTACTCAAACCAGATGTAGAGATTAGAGAGAGGGTCATGAGACTATGTAAGTAGCACACTCTGTTGCTCCAATATAAGGAAATGTATTATGAATGAGATAGAGGTAATAAAAGAAAATAAAGAATAGATAAGATATGGGAGGTAATATGATAGTGGCTTTAATAAACATTTAATTGTGAAATACATTGTATTCAAAGTTTAAATGTCAGACCATTAAGAAAATATCTATCTTAGCTATCGATCTGTCTGTCTATTTATCTATCCATCTATCTTCTATCTATCCATCCATCCATCTTCCTTCTGTCTACCTACTATATCAATCTATCTATCCATCATTTACCAAGTCTGCCTCTCTCAGCCTGACAGTTGCTTTCTTTTTTTATAGTATATCATATTTATTAGTATTACATCAACAAATATAAAAACAAGAGACATCAAATCAATATGGAACCCCAGGAAAGTTAATTTGTGTAAGTTCTTAATATTTTCATCAGGAAAAGGAGGCTATGGAGAGAAGTTGGTGGATCACAAAGTCACTTTTCGTTCTTCATTTGTTTGAATGTTCTGAGAGTCTATGAAAGGCCCTAACTCTGGAGATACTAGGAAAAAAGCTTTACCACAAGAACAGGTGATTGAGCTGAATGATGATCAGGACACCATGGCTGTTTATAACAGTAATAAGAATGGACAGAAGAAGTCAAACATGAGAACTCTAAAAATTCTAAGAGCTGCAGATGACATCGTGAGAAAAGATTCTAAAGATTACTTTTGATCTAGAAAGATACTAATAGCCAAATCCTGATGCCTTTTTAGGAAACTCTAAATATGGTCCATTAGGAAGCTCTAAATATGGTTCATATATCCAGGTTTAACCTTAAATACTGGTGGGGTTCTGGAAAGAGGAAGTCAAGAGCTTGAGAATAGATAGATGGGAAGATGAAGAGAGGAGGAGGAAAGATGGAAGATGGAAGAGGAGGGAGAGAGAGATTAATTGTTTGGCTGGCTGGCTGTTTCTTTTTCTCTTGCTCTCTCTTTCCCTCCCTCTCTCTATCTTTCTGTGTCTGTCTTCCTCTCTTCCTGTTTCTATCTGTCTTTCTGTGTCTGTCTGCCTGTCTCTGTCTCTCTGCCTGCCTGCTTGTTTGTCTGTCTGTCTTCTTCCTCAATGTGTTTGTGTGTGTGTGTGTGTGTGTGTGTGTGTACGCGCACGTGTGTGTGCGCACACATGCACACAAGCGCACACATATGGTTGAATTTTCAAATCTTGTTTGAACAATTTTTAAGAAAAAAAATAGGAAAAACAAGGCCAAAATGTTAGGAGGAGTGACAATAAGTACTTTCAAATTGGTAAATAGTCAGACTTTAATCATGAAAAGATCATCCGTTTCACTGATACATAAAGCACTTGGTTCAAATTCTCATGAAATGCTTCGTCTCGTGGATTATGTTGGAAGCGCTGACTGTGCCAAGATGTTAATCTGACATATTTATATCAACTGCAGCAGGACAAGGTCTTTAGTAGACAGTCGGCTGGATTTTAAAGTGGGAACTCACTGGCCAGCCTCTGCAGCTAGCTCTTGCCAACCTTCAGGGAGACCCAGTGTAGCCACAATGCTGTGTTCAAATAAGACAAAGCCTCTGAGGCCCAGATATCTGACTGTTTTCTGCTGCCCAATGCTGGGATGACAACCTGCCATACCCTGGCTTTGTTATGCTTATATATTAAGCACCTTTGTGACACCAAAGCTATACCTATTTGTCTAGAATGAGCATCTTAGATGATGTCTATACAGTGGCTCATTCTTTCTGAAAAACTTAGTATTTCTGTAAGCTTATGTTTGTATATACAAGCTTCCACATATAATTTCTCCTCTCCCCAACACACATAAGTTCCCAGGAAAACCTTTGAGATAGTTGAAGGACATTATCAGAATTCAATGTACTTTCATCCTGAGATATAGAAATATATTTGTTTATATCCTCTATGAGGATGTTCATACCAGTGCTGGGGATGTAAATGACATTTATGGAGGCACTTACTATAAATAACCAGGGCTTCAGATGTTATTACAAATATTAAGTGGGGAACTCAACATACCCAACAAGCACTCCAGAAAGTTTCAGGAAAGTTTCCAGACTCAGGTGTCTCCTGGTGTTTTTCTAGAGGTTGAGATTCCATTGAAAAATCCATTGGGCTGAGTGCAAGGCCCCCAATGAACGAGCTAGAAAAAGGATACAAGGAGCTGAAGGGTTTGTAGCCCCTTAGGACGAACAACAATATGAACTAACTAGTATTCTCAGAGTTCCCAGGTACTAAAACTCCAACCAAAGAGTACACATGGTGGGACTAATGGCTCCATCAGCAAATGTAGCAGAGGATAGCCAAGTTGGTCATCAATGGAGGAGGGGCCTTTGGTCCTGTGAAGGTTCTATATAGCCCAGTGTAGGGGAATGCCAGGGCCAGGAAGTGGGAGAGGGTAGGTTGGTGAGCAGGGGGAGGGGAGAGGGAACAGGGATTTTTTGTTTGTTTGTTTTCTTTTTTTTTCAGAAGGGAAACTGAGAAAGAAGATATCATATGACATGTAAATAAAGAAAATATCTAATTAAAAAAAAAAGAAGAAAAATCTGAGATCTTGAATTAGGTGCCTTGAAAACTCTAACTTTTTAGCTTCATGAGTTAGCCTTAAGTTACAATAACCAAAATAGAATTTCAGTCAGATATAAAAATAATTATAAGGAACATATTGTTGAAAACAGTTTTATGTTTTCATGCAACAGTGGACACTGCAAATTCCACCTGCATGCCTCTGCTTAGCAACGTCTGTCCTATTTCTTCAGTGTCTCCATCAAGAAAAACACTCAAATGACAGTTCTGTATTTACATTTTAGTTTCTATCCTGTAGCATCATGTCAATTGCCATAATCTAAAAATTTCTGCCTCACAGGATAAATAAAGCAGTCTAAAAATGAATTGCATGTACCAAAAGTTAATAATCTTTCACTTCTTCCTGCTTGAGTCACAGAGGACTCACCCCCGTACAAATATGAAAAGGAATGATCTTCAGTCTTGGCATCCCTCCCCTCCATTTCCTTATTCCCAGTTTGTGCTTTGTTGCCTGGCATGATTTTCATAGCAGAGATAAATTAGAGCTCTGCCTATTAGGGACTCAATAGTGCATCTAAGGAATTACTCTCTCCTCATTAACTCCTTTATCTAGCTTGATGGGGACATTCTAATGTCAAGATTCTTACTTTGCTCATGTTTTCACCTCTCATGATTTAATTATTCTGCACATAGCCATCATTTTCATACAAAAACATCCCCTCCAATGCTTTGCCCCATTTCAGTCCCTCCAAACTATATTCAAGAAACTAAACACAGCATCTTCTTACCTTACCCTGTCTGTCTTAAGGTCTATGTGTGATGCACTGGAGATAAAAGACCCCCATGGAGATGACTTAATTTCCTAGACCAATCCATATAGAGGAAGATGATCCTTAAAAATGTGACTATTAACATAGGACTTCTAGGAAAAATTGCAGACTAGAGGCTATCTCTGTTATACCGTTGGAAGAGACACTGAGAGAATTAAAAATCTAGATACAAACTTCTGTTGTATCTGAAAAACATGCCTTACTTACAGACACAAATATATATGTGTGTATATACATATACATATATATGTATAAATATGTGTATATATACATAGATATATGTGTATGTGTATATGTATATGTATGTTTACACACACACACACACACACACACACACACACACACACACAAACACACACACATATAGCATGTGAAATCTATACCCCTTGTGACCTCTAGATCGGAAACCCAAACAAAAATCAGTTTGAAATTCTTTGGAGTTAAACTATACCTTAGAACAGTTTTTCTCAACCCATGGTTTGCAACAGCTTTTGGGGGTTGAACAACCCTTTCATAGGGGCCACATAAGACTATTAGAAAACACAGATATTTACATTATGATTCATAATAGTAAAAAATTATATTTACAAAGTAGCAAGGAAAATAATTATGGTTGGAAATCACAGCTCGAAGAACTGTATTAAAGGGTCATAGCATTAGGAACATTGAGAACCATCACCTTAGAGCACATAAACTTAATCAGATAACTGTAGAATATTGCATCCAACAGAAACTGAGTGCACATTCTTCTCATAAGCCCATGGAATAATCTGTAAAATAGGCTACATTCTTAGCCAGATATCAAGGTTCACCAAATATAAAAGTCAAAATATACCTTTTTGTATCTTATAATGAATGAGTAATATAATGAAACTAGAAACCAATAGCAAGAAAAACTACATTCACATATGGGATTCAAGGTTTTTTTTTTTTCTGTCAACTTGATACAAGCAAGAGAGTTACCTGGGAACAGGAACCTCAACTGAGAAACTATTACCATCAGATGTATATAGGCAAGTCTAAAGGGCATTTTCTTAAGTAATTATTGATTTGGTAGGTCCCATGTCACCACTGGGCATGTGGTACTATATGTATAAGAAGCAAACTGAGCAAGCCAGAAAAAGCATTAAGAAAATCAAAAATCTATCAAATAAATAAACTATTAGCATCCATTAGGAAAGTAAGAAAATCCCCAAAACAGTAGATTGTAATAGGTAATGAAGGACAAGGAGGAAATGAATGAAATGAAGACTAAATGAATGGATGGAAAGGAACAGAGTTGATTATTTGGAAAAAAAAAAAGGTGAACAAGTCTGAAAAACTCATAGCTAAATAACCCAAAAGAAAGCAAGAGGACATTCAAATAAATTAAGTCAGAGATTAAAAGAGGGAGACTGCTAAAGATCCCAAGGAAATACATAGAGTCATCAGGGAATATTCTGAAATTTTACAATAAAAAAGGAATACTGAGAAGAAATAGATAAAATCACAAGCATATAAAAACCTATCAAAAAGTAGGCTTTTTTAGCTTTTAAGGTTTCCATTGAAATACCAGCTGTTATTCTGATAGGCATGCCTCTGTAGAAATTCTTCCTTGTGGCTTTTAGTACACTTTAGTTTTTCCTGTATATTCAGTATTTTAATTAGTATATGAAGTGGGTCATATCTACTTAGTGTTTTGTATGCCTTTTGTATTTGGATGGGCACTTTCTTCTCTACATTCTAGAAAAATCCTCCCATGATTTTATTGAAAATATTTGTCAATAGAAACAGTTCCCCCTCCTTCTACTTATAGACCTTGTCTTTCAGGTTGCCCCCCCCCAATCTTGTATTCTTCCCATTTATGCTTAAAACAAATATTACCAATTTTTATGAAATAATGTAGTTCCTCTAACATGTCTTCAAGCCTGACATTCTGTCCTCCACATGAACTATTCTAGTAGTTAGGCATTCTACTGAACTTTTTATTTCATTTATTGAAGTTTTTATTTCTATCCTTCTTTCTGCTTTGTTTTCTTCAGTATTTCTATCTTTTTATTCAGTTCTACTTTCATGAACATCATGAATAGACTTCATCTTTTCATTAAGCTATTAGTGTTCTTGTGGAATTCATTCAAAAGTTTGTGTCTTTACTGACTTCTTTTAAGGTACAATTTTTCTTTAAATTTCCTTACTAGAGTTTCACACAAGTTACTCTCATTGGGCTTATTGGATTCAAATTTTTTGAGGGAGTATGTTATCTTTTTAAAACATATATTATTTGTTGGGATCTTTACATCTAGGGTTGGAACAGTTTAGATTTTTTTGTTTGTTTGTATAGTTTTTTTAAGTTTTTTATATTTTTTTAATTAATCAGTGAACTTTCAGTGGGGATGTTTGTGGTGTGTGATACTTTCCTCTTTTAGATTGGTATTCAGAGCACTATGATCAATTCCTAGAGCTTCCATAGGAATTGAAAGTTCTCTGCAACAGCAGTCATGATTCAGCAATATATCCACCACCACAGTACAGTTACTTATTGTGCATCCATTGTCTTAGGGAATAACAAAAATATATAGTATAATGTATGTCAATCTAATAATAATCATGGGGTTTGTAGTTTCATCTCTGTTGCTCTCTAAATCACTCAAGCCACAAGTAACTGAGACAAGGAAAGTATTATTTGGCTTACACTTTCATGCCATGACTCATCATTGAGAGGAGGCAGGGCAGGAGTAGGAATCTGAAGTAGAAACCATAGGAAAAGTCCATTCTTAGCTTATTTGAAGTCTTATGTAAGCTAGTTTTCTTATACAACACAGAATGGTGTTCCTTACAGTGGGCTAGACCTCAATTAACAATCAAGACAATCTCTCTTCTAGGATGACTCTAGACTGTATCAAATTGAAGCTAACTAGGATAGTGGGTATGAGTGAACAAAAATTTAAGTAAAAGAATAACAAAAATAGAATCACAGGATTAGTTATTTATATTAAAATTATAAATAGGTACTCTAGAGGAAGGATATACATAGAAAGAGCAATTTTAGAAGGAAAGCAAGGAATAAAAAATGGTAAATGTGTGAGTTTTGACTAAAAGTAGACTGAAAGGAGACAGGTAATAGTATGCCTTCAGGTAATGTAGAATAGTTTCATTTCTTGGAGGTTGACACAGAAACCCTGCATATGAGAGCAGTCCATGTTCTTGGGAAGGGAGAACAAAAAGAAAGGCATATGGAGAAAGGGAAAGAAGAAAAGAAATGAAAAAGCACAAGTAGTGATGTTTCAGGTGACTTGATCTATTGACCTTAGGTATTATGTAAATAAGGAATAGCCACCAATAGAGGAATATAAAACCTGAGTGGAGACTGGCTTTTAGACAGAAGTCTCAGCATGATTACTGGAAGCATAGGCTGTCCTAGGATGGGTGCCAAAGTCTCTGAACTCATTGGATTTAAAGCAAAACATGTAGAAGTTCCAAAATCTTGACACCTGTGCTGGCTTCCTTATAAATTATTTATTATAAATATTATAAATACTTATTTTTAATTAATTGTGTGTGTGTGGGGGGGGCTCTGTGCATGCAATTGCAGTTGTTCTTGGAAAACAGAAGTGTTGAGTACCCTGGAGCTGGAGCTATAGTTACCTGCTTCTCACCATAGGAGCTGAGAACTGACCTTGGGTCTTCTACCAGCCCACACTCTCAACTGTTCACCAAATCTTAATCCCCTTCTTAAAACTTTTTTGATGTAAAAATTAATATCCATTAATTTTGTGAAAGTGACAAATTCACTAAATTTTTGAGAAAATTATTGCCAAATGTTCATGTCTAATAACCAGGTTTATTCAAGTTTTATTTCTCTGCCCTTTCTCCTTTTCCTCCGTCTCACCCTTCCTTTGTAGGTGCTTGTGGTCATGCAGGATGTGTATTCTATTATTGAGAAATCTCTATTACTCCTAACTTATTTTCACAAGTAAAAGGTAAAAATATCTTTCCATAAATAAAAGTAAATTCAGTGCATGTTTTAAGCTACAGAATAAATAATTTTCTTTGAGATAGTTATTGAATTTGGATATAATTCTGAAGTACTTTTTATATATCCCATTTCATTTTACTGGATATTAAATCCACATATATTCTGGCAAATATAGTTTAATTAATAATTTTTTACATGTTTAATCAAGAACATTTATGAATGAAAACATTTTTCTCCACCAAGGCTACTCATAGTAAAAACAATACCAGCTAGATATTATTGTAGTTTGGTGTTCTAATGTATATTAAGTACTGAAGAACCCATCATTTTCTTTGTGTCCTCAATATACATATTTATCTAGGAAAAACAACAAATAATGTCTTTTTATCTGATGAACAACAAATTTCCGCCAATGAACTTGAGGTTCTGTAGAGGCTACAGGACATTCTTTGTAAGCCAATTGGCTATGTGAACTAAGGGTATTCTGCATGCATTTATTTCATTTTTTTTCCTATGGAATTTTCCTGTGAGACACCTGATAATATGTAAAGCACAATAATCATGTTCTCAATGCTTATTAATGGAAATACTCTGTGGACAAGACGAAAAATAACTTCCTCTCTCCGTTGGTACTTGGGGAGATCACCCTCAGAGCACTGTTGGCAGCACTTGTTGGTTTAATGCCTGAATCAGTGTAAGTAGCATCCATCACATACATAGTCTATGGACAGGTTTGGTTCTGCCATGAAAAGAATGCCCCATGGGTTTTTCCTGGCTACAGACTTTGTGAGATAGATGAAACTGAATACATGCAAACACTCTTAGTATACCAGTTATTTCTTATTTAAAAGTCTGAACTAATATATGTTTTGAATTATATTCATAATACAAACAGCTAATCTTATTGGAGAAACACTGCCCTACTGAATGTCACAAATCCTTTAGGGAAGTTTTATAAGGTTATTTTTTATATTTTAGTAATCAGCAGTGCTCACAATTCTTCAGCATTAACATGTAACTCCAAGGAACAAGTTACAAAGACTGTGAAAAGATTTAATGAATATTTTAATAAAAACATTACATTTCAAAATAGATGAAAATGGTTTTGTTCTGACTCATACATTGAGATTTACTATTCCTGTGCCCTAAAGGACATAATTGTAAAATTCAATTACCTTTTATATATCTAGAGCCATTGCATCTAGAATCAAGAGACATTTATTGTTGGTAATAAAATGATTAATAGTACTTACAGAAATTTTTAATGGCTGTTTTCTTGGAGGAATAAATTGCTATCAAATTCAATAAAATCCCATTTGGCATTGGCAGGTAGCTTGAATATGGAATAGATTTTGTTCTAAAGTCACAAATGAATGTAACTTAGGAGAAAAGCAGAATTGATCCTAAAGGAAACTTATTTCATAGTATTTTGCTTCAATTTCAATAGTCCTTTAGTTAAGTGCATTTCACAGAGCAATGTGCCCTATGGATAGAAATGGTTTTTTTCCAGATGAATCTTTTAAAGGATTGCAAATTGATATAGTACACAGGCAGAGCCCCTGAAGTTACTGTTTAGGATGAAAATATTTATTTCTTCACTCATTCTTCAAAGGAAAATAACCGAGCTATATGAAAAAGAGTTTGAATTATTAAGAATACATTATATTAGAAATGAAGGAATAAAGGAAAAGGAGAAGGGGAGGAAAGAGGATTTTTTTGTAGGCTGATTTCTGTTGTTTATTAAATCTATTTCCTTAATGTTTCCTTAAGCTTAGAAAAAAAAAATCTATCATCACACAACCCATGGTGCTATATACACAAAAGAGAGTGCACACTATAAAATTCCAAGTTTCTATGCAGTTTTACACAATTTAAATTTGAAAAACAAATTGTATTTTTTAAAAAAGATCTTATTGGATTACGTTCAGCAAATGAGCATTACTTCAATAGCTCATCATCAGTTTTATCAACAATAAGAAAAAAAATAAGTAGAAAAAATTCACAACCATTTTATGCTATTCCCTTATACCTGGATTGTTTTCTCCTATTCGAATAACCAAACTCATTGGTATCAATCTATTTCTACTGGTTTTCTATTTTCTCCTTTAGGAAAAAGAATAAAGGCAGTCATGCTTACTTCTATACTATATTTCAAGAGACTTCATTGGGTCACAGCTAGAGCACACAGTTAAGAGAAGGTGCTTTAGAATATGCAGGAGTAGAAGTCATCTTGGCCATTGATAAAGGATGGA
This sequence comes from Montemys delectorum, assembly GCA_019843815.1. Classification (NCBI taxonomy): domain Eukaryota; kingdom Metazoa; phylum Chordata; class Mammalia; order Rodentia; family Muridae; genus Montemys; species Montemys delectorum. The sequence goes on from JADRCD010213974.1 coordinate 31,079, forward strand.
CTTATTTACCAGATACATCTAAACAGCAAAAGCAGTGGAGTTCACTTTCCATTCTCCACTGTGGGATCATCTTAATGTTATCTGCTAAAACCCACTCATCTTATTTGGACCAACAAAGTGAATGTTGTCTGAAGAGGATGTTGGCCATTGTCCTACAGAGAGTGGTTCCAGCTTTGTCTCACTGTCAATTTCCCTACAAGTAGTTCTTTCTGTGCAGACACAGTCATGTTCCTTTTCCATAACTGAAAAAGTTCCTGACTTATGCAACACTATGTAAGGCAGTATGGGGCAGTGGTCTGCTCAGGTAACTTAGGCTCAGGTAACTTAGTATTTGGCTTTGAGCCCTGGAGCCTCTGTGAGCAGTTTTCTGCTTGCAGGGGGCAGAAGGAGCTTGGCCATAACTCCTGACTCTTTGGTTCCTGTTTAAGTCACAACCCCTCACAGCTGCCCCTGCAGACAATGCCCCAAGCTCACAGCATTCTAGCTGGACCTGATCCCCTGGCATCTGACCACAAGCCAGACATGCCACACCCCATACAATAAAAGGGGTGGTTTTCCCCCTCCTCTCTCTCTTGCTCTTTCCTCTCTCTTGTTCTCTTGCTCGAGGAAAGAGGATTTTAAGAGTAATTCCCCCCCCCCCTCTCTCTCTCTCTCTCTTTGCCATGCCCACTCGTCTCTACCAGTTACGTCTGCAGTATCGGGGTAAAAGCCTGATCAAAGACAAGAGGCGTTATGGCCTCAAAAGGGAGCTTGTGCCTCCTGGGTATTCAGATAGTCCCTGGGATCTCCAAACTCAGATGTGTTCCAGATTAGTCTTTCCAATTATCAACACACCCTCTTATTTAGGCATAAAGGTACACCAAGAAATGATGGCTAAGATTGGGCATTGTTTCCTGACCAGCACAACGTTCCAATATATCCTAATTTAATTCCAAGCTGTCCTTAGCTTGGAATTTTCTCTCAAGGAATCTACCTTATCAGATAGAATGTCCTTAGAGTTAGCAACAGAGGTCAGGCAACATTGCTTTTACTGTTAACATAGATCAGGGCAGTCCCACAGAAGAAAGAACTGTTTTACATACTAGAGAATAATCGAAGGGCTTCCCCTTCGAAGGGCATTAGAAGGAACTGCTAGATTGGAACTTCCTGGTGCTTACCTGCAGCAGACCCAGACAATTAGCATGGGAATACCAAATTAGCCCCAGTGGTGAGGGCACCATTGCTCTTCTACCTGCTTCACTCCTGGATACCTGAACCTGCCAACCCTTGGTGTGGCGGTCACTTCCCTAAGTGACTTCAGTCTTGGTCTCTGATCCTATTGACTTTCACCTGCCTACTTGACTCTTGTCATTCATTTCCAGTTTCCTGTATACCATATAAGCCTGCTTTTCACTTTGTGCTCTCTCTTGGACTCGGACTCGAACTCAGACTTGCACTGGTGCACTGATAAGAACCAGAACTTAGATGAACTAGGACTTAGATTCATGCAGTCTGCAGTCCCCCAGGGCCCAGAGCTCTTGGGGGGGAGGGAGGGGTAGCACCAGCACCAGTCTAGAGGAGATAGCTGCTGCTTTAGACCGAGTGTGTTTCAGGTGGCCTCAGATGTACCTTAACTGCTGAGCTGCTAGATTTATCATTTCTCTTTTGCAATGACTGTAAAAGTCTGATACCATTTTTAAGAAATACATTCAGATCCTGTACTTCATGTGTTGTCTCTGCCATCATTTCTTTGCCTACGCTTCGTCGACCTGACTAGGACCCTGTTTCTCCCTCGGGTTGACGGAGGCCCAGATAGGCCGGCCTGCGGCATTTTTTTTTTTTTTTTTTTTTTTTTTTTGCTATCTTTGTAACTGTGTTGTGACTATAGTATAAGGGGAAATGTCACACCAACTTCCAGTGTTTTCAAGATAGGAGTCAACTATCCAGGCTCCTGTCAGCAAGCACTTCTTGGCATCAGCAATAGTGTCTGGGTTTGATGTCTGCATATGAGATGAATCTCCAGGTGGGGCAGTATCTGGATGGCCTTTCCTTTAGTCTCTGCTCCACTCTTTGTCCCCCTATTTCCTTTAGACAGGAACAATTTTGAGTTAATTTTTGAGATGGGTGGGTGGCCCCATCCCTCAACTAGGTGCTGTGCCTAACCTCTGAATATGGTCTCTATAGGTTCTCTCTCCCCTTTGTTAGGTATTTCTGCTGATCTCATCTCTGTTGGGTCCTGGGAGTCTCTTGCTTTCCTGGTATCTGGGACTCACTAGTGGCTACCCCCAATTCTCCATTCCCCCACTGCTACACACCTCCATTCAAATTCCCGACCCTCTGTACGTCTCCTGTCTTCTCCTATAGCTGATCCTGCCTCCCTTTCACTCCCTCCTCTCTCCCTCCCAAGTCCCTCCCTCCCTCTACATCCAGTGATTATTTTGTTCCCCCTTCTAAGTAGGACTGAAGCATCCACACTTTTCTTTTCTTTCTTCTTGAGCTTCATATGATCTGTGAGTTGTGTTGTTGGTATTCCGAGCTTTTATCCTAATATCCACTTATCAGTAAGTATATACAATGTGTGTTCTTTTGTGACTGTGTTACCTCACTCAGGATGGTATTTTCTGGTTCCATCCATTTGCCTGCGAATTTCATGACATGGTATGATCCACTCTCCTAGAAGGACATATAGCATTTTTGATAGATAGGGTCATTATTTGTGATTTCAACATAGCTGTGTCACTAAATACAACACTTAAAATCAGAGGGTTGGCTTGCAACAGTTAGTGATGGCTGTGGGTATAAAATGTCCTCCTCAGAAAGAAAAATAATCAGAGGGAAGTTAGTGAAGACCAAACAGACACAGAGTCCCCACACAGCCTGAGAAGATACTGCTCTGCAGTGATCCTGGCCTCAAACAAAACTCTTCAAGCAATTTTGAGGAAGGTGGCCAGAAAGTAAGGCAAATAAGAGTTCACCACCTCCAGGTACTCAATAAACAATCAGAGGCAAGAATGTAACTCTCCACAATGACAGAGAAGTAACATGGATAGAAATGTGGATAAAGTTCTCAAACAGAGAACACTGTCAGTTTTCTATACCAACCACAGAGTTAATATTTGTGAAGATTCCTTGTTAACAAACTTGTCAATAGACTTTTGAATCCTTTACTCAAAAAGAAAAAAGAAGAGGGAAAAATAAAGGTTAAGGCTGAGTGGAACTGGATACATGCCTATAATGAAACTCACTGTTTGTTTTTCTGTTTGTTTTGGCCCCTCTCCCTTGTAAAACACATTCTTAAGAATAAATTCTGGTTCAGAGGAAGGGAAGTACTGAGGCTATCACAGGGGACAGAAAGCATTTAGAGTCAGCTCACCCTAACCTTACAATTCACCTTTTCATTTCGAATGCTAACACATTTTTTTCAAATTGGATCAAATCTTAGTCAATCAGTCTTAACTTCCCTTAGGCTTTTCTGGGCCTCTTTCAGGAATTCAGTGTGTGAGAATCAACCTCACCCAGCAGGGGTTCCTGATCCCCAGCCTCCAAGCCTCCTGGTGATGTCTAACCACCTTGGCTGGTCTTCATTTTACTCAAATCCCCTTTCCTATATTATTCCTTTGCACAATTTTCCATGCACCTATCTCCACACCACTCTTCAGTTTTAAGTTTTAACTCGTTTATTGTGTATCTGAAATTGGGCTGTAGGACATACCATTATAGCCCCTGTGTCTGTTTCCGTGTGTCCTTCACAGCTGTTTCAGTAAAGTCTTTCTTATGGTGTTTTAATAAGCACATTCCATTTTTCTCAAAAATTCTAGACATTGCTAAATAATCCAAGACAAGGGAACACTTTAGTTATGATTTTCAGGAACTGAATGATACACTTTATTTCTCTGGGGGAAGCTTTATTTTAAAAACTGGAGACCTCTGAAATCTTGAGAATTTTCAGGGATTAATATGAAGGGGGCCCACATTTTTGGTTTTTAGGAATCTTTAAGTATCAGTTTTGTTAAAAATTTACTAAAATGTTTGCTGTTCTCCTACATTTATGAATATAGTTCCATGATGAAATAATGTAAATATCTGTGAAAACTCATAATTTTAATAATTATCATCAAAAAAATATTTTTAAAAACCACTGAATCTTTGCCAAAGTCTGATGTCTCTCTCTGTGTGTGTGTGTGTATATACATATAGTGATGATTAGAAGTATCTATAACCCATGGATTACTTATTATGCCCTAATTGTCTTCTAAAAATATTTGAGTAGGATATGTTAATTATAGAGAGTAATGAGTGTCAATGTGACATTTTCATGCATGCAAATTATGTATTTTAATTATATTCATCCCTCTTACTCTCATCAATCCCAGTAGAGGTGAGCCTGGTTTACATAGTGAACCAGGAGGCCTGCCTATGAACACACACATACACAAACAAGTAAAATAAATTAGAAACATATAATTCATATTTTCTTTGCAGATTCACACTTTTTTCAAGCTGAAATAAATGAAAAACAACTAGAAAAACTCGAGAAAGTGGTTTTTCAATCAATACTATAAAATTCATGTGAAAACTATTTTATCGTAACTGTAAGTATTGGTTTTGTAAAAATATAACCAAGGAAAACATTCTAAAGCTATTAAAACATAAGGGATATATAGTTATTTTAATATTCATCGATTCAATATGATTTGCCTTTTACCAATTTCTCTTTTTTTCAGATTATAATTGCATCATTTCTCCTTTTCTTTTTCCCCTCAAACCTTCCCATATACTTCTTTCTCTCTTTTAGAGTCATGATCTAATTTTTCATTGTTAATACATGCGTATATGTGTGTATGTGTATATATACATATGTATGTATGTGCATATATGTATGTGTATATGTATATAAATATTTCATTGATTATTGTTACATGCGTATATGTTTATATAAGACACACATATGTGTGTATATATACATACATGTATATAATATGTATATGTGTGTATATATATACATAATTAATATTTCATTGATTATTATTGTATGCATATATGTGTATGTACAGATACACGTACACACATATATATGAATATAACCTGCTCAGTATAATGTTACTTTTATATATGTTTTCAGAGATGACTATTTGGTATTGGAAAACCAATTGATGTCCTCTTCTGTGGGGAAGGTTATCTTTCCCTTTTAAAATAATGATTTTACTCCTTAAAAGTTTTAGACACAAAGTTTTCTAAAGCCAAAGAAAGTGAATATTGAAATGATTCTCAATCTCAAGCAAAACCAAATCAAACCACATCCAATCTAACCTGGCTACAGTTTTCATTTCTATCTTTACTATATTCAGTTGATTAATCTTTTATGTAGAATAATTTTCATATTAATGAAATTTTACAATGAAAATATTACTCAGAAAATACTAGCAACAAATATTGTCATAAAACAGTCCAAGTAGAATAAATTCAACTAATTTCACTTTAAATTCTCAACTATAATTTGCAGAAGACCTATGTAAATCTGTTGCAATGTACCACACACCTTTGCTCTTAGCTCTAGTAGACATTAATCATGAGAGTCAGGTCAATCACAATTTTTTAAGGCTAGCTTATTTTTCAAAATTATATTACACTTCAGAATTAAATATGTACTTTTGAGTCAGATTGCAAATTTCCACCAAGAGATACATTATATTTTATGGGTCAATTGTAAATAATTAAATTTTAATATTCTCTTTTCCATTTATATGTCCTTGTTCAGTTATTTTATTTATAAATTTGAAAAATATTGAATACTATCAGTCATTTATGGTAATGGGGAAATGTGTGTAATCTTCTACTGATAATTGATTTCATGGTTGGGAGAGAACAATTAGTATAAGATTGAGGGTATACTCTTTTATTCTTAGTTTATGAATAATTTTAAAAGATCAGCACAAGAGAGTCAGTTTTGTCATATGTTTTGATACAAATATTGAGATATCTGTGACATTTTTGCTTTATTTTGTTGATGACATTGATTAAATGGATATAGAAATAAGTTTTCCAGGCAAGAAAACAAACAAAAAACCTAAACCAATTTGGCCTTGGTGTATTTTAATTTTCAGTCTTTATTATATACACCTCAGTAATATATTTATACTTCTTTGTTGACCTTCTGCAGTGTGAAATTTTTTTGAATAGCCAGAAATTTACAAGCTTCTTGGTCTCCTTTTTGCCAAGGAGTCCTGATTTCCCTCGATGCCTGGTCATTGGCAAATAGGTTGTTTAATTTCAATCATAGTTAACAATATCAACACTCAAATCACACACCACATATCACACAGTAGACTCTTTCTACTAAGATATGCAGATAGGTTACAGAATGGCCAAAAAAACCAAAAAAACAAAAAAACGTCAAAGAGGCCACTATTCAAAAGGGCTTTCTGGAGGCAGAGGCAGAGAGCTAATACAGATGAAGTCACTGCAATGATCAGATATGCCCTTGGTGAACCTGGCTGAGAGCTGTTTCAGGTGCATGCATATGTGTAACACCTCACCCTTTGTAAGCTAGCCAGCTGGGAGAGCATTTCTGGTCATTGGGGGTTAAGTTCTCTATACCTTCTATCAAAAAATGGGTAGTGTCTTCAGCACTAAGGCCTTATTATCTAGTTACAGTGGGCAAGGAAGAGCAGTGGCAATAGCCTATGTTGTTTTGCAGAGCCCTGGGGCCTCTTGGAGCATTTGTTCATAGGGCACATCCTTTGTCTGGCACTGAGATTTTACTTTATTTTATTTTGTATTTATACTTTTATTAATTAATATATTCATTTACTTTGCATCCTGATCTTAGCTTCCCGCTCTCCTTTTCTCCCAGTTCCACTCTTCCTCCTCCCCTCTCCTCATCCATTTCTCCCTTTCTCTTCAGAGAATGAGGGGCCTCCCATTGTTACCATGCAGCTTTGGCATATCAAGTTGCAATAGGACTAGGAGTATATTCTCCTATTATGGCTAGACAAGGTAGCCCAGTTAAAGGAAAGAGATCCAAAGGCAGGCAGCTGAACCCCTTCTCCTGCTGTTTCGGGACTAACATGAAGACCAAGCTGCAAGTCTTTTGTATACTTGTAGGGGGGCTAGGTCTGTCCCATGCATGCTCTATGGTGATTCAGTCTCTGGGAGCCTCTTTGTGCCCAGGTTAGTGGATTCTATAGATTTTCTTGTGGTGTCCTTGACCTCTCTGGCTTCTTCAATCTTTCCTTCTCCTCTTCCACAAGATTCTCTGAGCTTTGACTAATATTTGCCTGGGGTCTCTGCATCTGTTTCCATCAGTTGCTGGGTGAAGCCTCTCAGATGGGTGAAGCCTCTCAGAGGACAGTTATGATAGGCTCCTATCTGCAAGTTTCCTGTTTGCAAGTGTCTGCAGGTGCAGAATATTATTAATAGTGTCAGGGGTTGGCTGTCTCTCATGGTCTCTCTCATGGGTTGGGTATCAAATTAGGCCAGTCATTGGTTCTCCATTCCCTCAGTCTCTGCTGTATCTTTATCCCTACTCAGTTGTAGACAGGACAAATTATTGTAGAAGGTTTTGTGGGTGGGTTGGTTTCCCATCCTTCCATTGGAAGTCTTTCCTGTTACAGGAGGTGGCCATTTCAGGTTCCATATCCCCTACTGCTAAGAGTCTTAGCTAGGGTCACCCTTATAGATTCCTGGGAATTTTCCTTATCCTAGGTTTCCATCTTATCCCAACCCAACCTTCTCCAACACAGATCCAGAAAGACAAATGTGGTATGTACTCACTTATAAGTGGATATTAGTCATAAAGTACAGGATAGCTGTGCTACAGTCTACAGACCCAAAGAAGCTAAGTAATATGGAAGGTACAAGGGAGGATGATTGAATCTCGCTGATAACAGAAAATAAAATAGACTTCTTGGTGGGTGGAATGAGGGAAAAGGGTGGGAGAAGGTTTAGTGAGGTAATAGGAGGATTCTGGTCTGGGGAAGATGTAGGGAGAGGGAGAGAGAACAGGGAGTAAGATTTTATTTAATGACCTAATTTCATCTTGGGGCAGCATTGACCATCCATGCAAGATACATCTGTTTTAATCTCCTTTAAAAATATTGTATTTTAAAATTATTCTGCAAACTCGTAGATTTCCACGAGTCTTCTTTACATAACCTTATTTTGTGGCAATGCTACCCTACCTCCCTTTTCCCAGTCTTTCTAGTACAAAGATCCACTCCTTCTACTTTTGTCTTATCAGTATTTAACTAGACCTGCAATCAATTTTTCTTCTTGATTGGAAGATTGAATATTTCCTTTTTTTAAAAAGTATATTTATTATATGTAAGTACACTGTAGCTGTCTTCAGACACTCCAGAAGAGGATATCAGATGTCATTTTGGATAGTTGTGAGCTACCATGTGGTTTCTGGGATTTGAACTCAGGACCTTCAGAAGAGCAGTCAGCACTATTAACCACTGAGCCATCTCTCCAGCCCTGTAAATTTCCTTATATCTTTCTCTTGTATATTTCAGTTGGGTTCAGCCTTCTGCTACTACATTTCCTCATCCATTACCCTCTTAATAAAGAACGAATAAAGAAAATGTGGTGCATGTACACACTGGAATATTACTTTGCCCTAAACAAAAAATGAAGTAATGAAATCTGCAGGTAGGTGGATGGATCTAGAAACAATAATTCTGAGTAACATCATCTGTGCCAGGAAGACAAACACTGACATTCTCTTCCATATGTGGGTCCTAATTTCAAATCTCTCATTTTATATAAATTGGAGGAAGCTGGAAAATACAACTATGGCAGTCATGGCAGACTCATACAGAGAGGGGCAACAGTGATATCTAGGTGAACTGACAGCAGAAACAATTGACCTTGAAGGCAGAAGAATTAGCTGTATGTTCTTGAGAAAATTCAAAGCAGAGTCACTAATATATGGACTTTTCTTTGTGTAAAAGTTTTATTAAATATAAGGATTATGATTTTTTCTGTTTTTTTCTCTAGAGTATTTTTTACATTTAAAATGTATTGATAATATTTTCAGAAATTCACCTATGAGCACATACACAAAATTTTAGTTATATTTCCAATGCTAGAGATGTTTATTTTATTTTTTGTTTAGTATTTGTGACTCTTGCCTTTGCACTTTTTTCTTGAACATTTTACAAAGTGCTTGTTAATAATCTAGCTACTGATGTTTGGTTTCTATTTTCTTACATTGCATTTCGCTAATTTCTTACCTTAATTTGACAACATTTTATTACTCTTTTCGATTCTATTCTATCTTTTTGAAATTGATTTTTATATAATTTTCTGGTTTTCTTTCAACTCTTAAATATCACAAACATTTACCTGAAGGCAACAGGCAACCTGAAGTAGTTGTGTCTTATATACATTGATATTTAAAAATTATTTTGAAATATTCTCTCATACTTGAAATTACCCTTTAATTAAGATATTTTAAAATTTTCAGTTTGATAACTCCTAAGATCTATTGGTAATTTTGAATACATTTCATAATTTCTATGTAATTCAAAGTTTTCTAACTTCCCTTCTTTTATTTATTTCTGGCTTAACAACCACTGACATTTTACAGAATTATTTCATTCATCTGAAATTTATTGATGTTTAATGCTTATTTATGATGTCAGAGCCTGACAAATACAGAGGCTGATGCTTGCAACCATCCATTGAACTGAGCACCGGGTCCCCAATGGAGGAGTTAGAAAAGAGGACTGAGGGAGCTGAAGGGGATGGTAAGCTCATAGGAGGAACAATATCAACCAACCAGAACTCCCCCCCCCTCCACGTAGAGCTCCCAGGGACTAAACTACCAACCAAAGAGTACACATGGAGGGACCCATGGCTCCAGCTGTGTATACAGTAGAGGATGGCCTTGTTGGGTATCAGTGCGAGGAGAAGCTCTTGGTCCTGTGAAGCCTCAGTGTCCCAGTGTAGGGGAATGCCAGAACAGGTAAGGGGAAGTGGGTGGGGGAGTGGGGAACATCCTCAAAGAAGCAGGGGGATGGGGCAAGGGGTAAGGGTTTTTTGGAGGGGAAACCAGGAAAGGGAATAACATTTGAAATATAAATAAAGAAAATATCCAATAATAATAATAAAAAACCAAATGTTTATCTTCTGAGGAATCTGATTTTTAAATACATTTTCTTTTGTAGTCATTCAAGAAGACACTGATAGGTGTGAACAAACTGATGCTAGAGCTCCAGCCTTGTCTGTTGTGACATCTATGAGGCTGCACACCAAGAACATACATGCTCAAATCTCATTAGAAAACCTGCAGACACATGGGGCCCAGTGCTGATGTAGTATTTTTATTGACAAGAAATCTTCCCATTATTCATATCCAGTCAAAAAAGACAGTGAAGTTGAAGTAATCTTAATTATTAGCTGTGCAAAGAAAATAAAGATAGCTTTGGTTTAAAGAGCTTGTCTCATCTGTGTATAGTACAGAAGTAATAGGTTTATATTTCCTGTTGCTCTGAAAATTTCTGATTAATCCTTAAAAGGGTTTTTGAATCAACAGCTGGATAATATAAAAAAGAAGTAAATACAAGCATGCATATTAAATTATGCATATAAATTTATTCTGAGTATAGTTTTCTTTTCCCTGTAGACCATGCCATTAATATTTAATCCTTTGATAATTGCATATTGTTTTATAATGGGATTTTAGTCACCTTTTTAGAATATATTTAGCACCTACTCTGTGCAAAAAGCTCAGTAGAGATTTATTTTATGAGCCTAATTTCTCCAAATATAAACAGTTTTATTAGCTTCATGTATAAGAGTACAGAAAAAAATCACAGGCCAAATCATGCTCCATAAAAGATGAAAAGAAGACGACAAATAGATATTTTTAGGTTGAGTTGGTGAAAAAAAATCTTTCACCTGGTGACAAAAATACTTAATGTCTCATCATTGTGGAAAACAATTAAAAAGAAATCTAGAAAGAACATAAATGACCCCCCAATTACATTTAAACTCTTCAGTGAAATTAAACAGAGCAAAGTGTGGCTGGCCCAGCAAAGATAGTTATAACAAGCACACTATTAGAAATAGAACATTTGTTTTTGTAGGTGCTGGCAAAAATATTGAGTAATATGCAAAATTATCTGCAAAAGTCTATATTTAATAAAGTGAGAGTCTCAGAATCAGCTAATTGATATGACAGCAAATATTGAGCAGAAATAACACAGAAGGATGACAATTATTAATTTACAGATGGCCTTATCTCTAGCCTGCTGGAACCACCATAACTTGGGAACAGGAGTGTAACTCTAAATTCCAGAAGCCATCACAGATGGCAGAACAAATCTCCCAGAGAATAAATTTCAATAATCATTTATATGCACGAGTAACAGTTAAGAAATCTGAGCTTTCTTTTCCATGCTCTGGCATCAATCTCTCACAGGGTGTTTACAAGCATATCTGAGAGCCAAGACCTAGGGAAATATATTCCATTAGATTCTCTTTGTAAAGCTAGGTATCGGAGCATGAAAGCTTGTGCATTGTCTATTTAAGACCTTAAATCAAATGAATATATGCAAATCATATTGCCAGTTACCTCCAGAGATAAGCAAGGTTAAAATGCAAAGTACATATTGTACTATTCCTGTGTCACATGTAACTGGAAAAATCTTTGCAACAGTACAGGTGCTCATTTGGTTTATATGTGTACAAATGTTTCCACTGTTAATCTGTTGAAGTACAGAAAACTACTTTCTCTCTTTTTCCTATACAGGATGCACCTTATGTTTAACAATCCTAAATATGACTCTAAAATGACTCTTGCTCTTTTTATCCTCAAGGAGGACTAGTGTGTTCTTCTTTATGAATCCATCCATTTCACTGTTGGTACATCTTCTTCTTTAAACCAGTTCTTCTTTATCTAGTGCATATGGACCTTTCTTCATGTGCAGCTGTCATCTCTACTTGCACCTCTTCCCTCCAATTATGTGCTGACCTTGCCTCTATCTTGCCTTCCCCAAAACATTTGCTCTCTCCTACACTGTATCCTCCCCAGTTCCTGTTTTAACTTGATACTCCAGAAGCACAATGCTTTCCCTAGCTATGTTTTCTAAAAATATTGTTGAATCCACATGCTACAGTTCCTACAATTCACTAATGTCTTTCACCAACAATCAATTGAACATTTTAGTTAATGTGCTATATATTCTGCCTGAGCCACTTTGTCAGCATGGTCTGTTAGTGACTGACTGGGTGTCTCCTCACATACAGTTTTGTTGTATGTGATTCCCATTGCCCTTCAACTCCTTTTTGACTTATATTTTGTTTCCTTTTTCTATTCTCATTTCTTAAGATTGCTATGCTGTTTACTCCTCTTATACGTTCCTCTAAGTGGCAGTGCTTGTATCAGTGCAAGACTTAATCCTGTGCCCCTCTTCATTTTTACTGGATTATTTCTTCTTACTTGATGGTTTTGAGAGCAACAGGTATATTACTCTGCACTTCCCTGAGAACTAAATGTATCCAGCAATCTAGTCAGTTTTGTGGGATAATTAAAACCTTTTAAAATTAATGTGTAAATTGGTTTACTCTCATTTTAGTTTCAAAGAATTTTTCAAGACAGGGTTTCTCTGTATGGCTGTCCTGGAACTCAATCTGTAGACCAGGCTGGTCTTGAACTAAGAAAACTGCCTGCCTCTGCCTCTCAAGTGCTGGCTTACATCACCACTGCCTGGCTCAAAGAATATTCTTAATAATCATGTGCTACAACATTTTCTCTGTCCAACCACATTAGGGCAATGACAGGCCTGTGATTGGACAGGAATAGAAAGGTAGAGCTAGAGTTGGAGGAAGAAAAAGGTCAGAAGAGCAAGAGGAAAGTCCTCATCATGGAGACAGACGCTGAGGATGAGCCAGACCCCATGAGGTTATACAATCAAACAAAAATTTTTACAAAATAGATTAATTTGGTTAGAATACTGTCTTTATTATTTGGTTCTGAAATTATTATATTGGCAACTTGTAAATTGTGATTTTATTATTATATAAATCTGATTGTATATTAAGGCCTTAAGAGTCATGCTTTACTTACCAAGTCTTAGGCATTATTTAGATGAATGATTGTGGGAGTGTGTAAAGAGTTGCATGTGAGCGAGATGTTTTTAATAGCTGGGAGAGAATAATAAGAGCCTGCCGAGATGTGATGATGCTGGTCAATGCCTGCTGAAGAATGTGGCCCGGCAGGAAAGCGAGTTGGCGGGTGGATTCATTATTTTATATTCCCGCAACAATTATGTACTCTCAATTGCTGAGATGCCTTGAATAGGATCTTAAAGGCTTATCATGTTATCACTGTCTTCTCCATTTTCAAATTAGCACACAGCACAATGAAACAGAAAAACATCAAATAGCTAACACAAGTCTGAAGCTAGTAAATGAGGTTTACTAATTACCTAAAGGGCATGCTCTCAATCATGAGGTTATAGCAGCTTATTTGATAAATCTAATTCCCATCATTTCTTAACTGATATAATAAACTTTCTTAATTGATCCTCTTAACTCTTTTCCTTTCTCTCAATTTTTTTTCTGTTTGTTCTTTGTTTTGCTGTATTTATATAGGCTTTCATGTAACTCACGTTGAACTCAAACTCACCATGTAGTTAAGGATGATCTTGAACTGATAATCTTGTCTCCACTCTGAAGTGCTGGGATTAATAGTGTAGGCCATCATCCCTGGTTTGTGTTTCTCTTTGCGTCCCTCTGTCTATCTGCCTCTGCCTTTGTCTGTCTCTGTCTGTCTGTCTGTCTGTCTGTCTGTCTGTCTCTGTTTCTCTCTCTCTCTCTTTCTCTCTCTGTGTGTATAATTTTGTTTTGTCTGTTTTGATTCTTTTTCTAGAAGATATATCTTGTTAAAACCCTTCACTAGACAAAGTACTACTAGACATTTAACATTAATCATTATATCCTTTATATCACTGACTTTTATGACTCATCTTTAGATAATGGCTCAGATTTAAATTTTAAGTACTTTTTATTTATTAATATTATGTGCATACAAGGGTTGGAGTGCATATACCACAGAGCATGTGTGGGGATCAGGGACAACTTTTGACAACCAGTTCACCCTTTTCAGTATGTGTGTCACTGGGATCAAACTCTCGTCATGGGCTTGGCAACAACAATGTTTACTCATCAAACCCTCTCACTGGCTCCATGATTTTTGCTTCTTTATTTTGTTCAGATTTTTGGCTTTGAGTTGTCATTTTCCTGATGTTTTCTCTTAGGCAGATAATATTTACTCATTCAACAGCTTTGCTGAAATAGAAGCTTCATGGACCTGTCACCAAATTATGCATTTCTCTTGTGTAACACTTTGAAAACACCTTTATTTAATGTATATCATATTGCTGTGTTTAACTTGTTCTCATGATTCTGCTACATGAATGTGCAAAACATCATTTATTTTTTTTAGATGTGTTTACCCAGAATCAAACATACTGTATAGAGTAGTCATTTAATGTGCCTTCTGTAAAAGGAAGAGAGGGAGTAAGGAAGGAAAGGAGGGATGGAGGGACAAAAGAAGAAAGGAAGGAAGGAAGGAAGGAAGGAAGGAAGAAAGAAAGAAAGAAAGAAAGAAAGAAAGAAAGAAAGAAAGAAAGAAAGATAAAGAGAGAAAGAAAAAGGGGATATTCTGAAAATGTAAATCAGTGGATTAATAACAAAACTGACAAAATTTCAGTAAGGGATATCTTACTCTTTATTGTTCTGATAAAACAGCATGGCCAAGGCACCTTATAAAAGGAAGCATTTAATTGGGGGTTTGCTTAGAGTTTCAGAGGGTTGGTCAATGACCATCCTGTGGAGCATGGTGGCAGGCAGGAAGGCAACCAGCCAGGTAGGCAGGCTGGCATACATGGTGCTAGAGCAGTAGCTGAAAGCTCACATCTGATTCACAAGATGAAGACAGAAAGGTACTGAGCCTGGCTTGGGCTTTTGAAACCTCAAAGCTCATCTCCAGTGATATAACTCCTCCAACAAGGCCACAGCCCCTAGTTCTTCCTAAATAGTCCACCAACTGGGAAACAAACAATCAAATATATGAACCTATGGAGGCCTTTCTCATACATACCACCAAAGTTAATAAATACACATTCATAATATTTAATGATGAAAGAAATTATAATTATTGACCTAAAACATAAAGTTATTAAAATAAATCAGAATAATATTGTGACTTTTTCATGATCATTTTATATTTATATTATAAGATAATTTATGAAATTATTTTATAAGCAATGGAATAAGTACAGGTTGAACTGAATTTCTATAAAGCATTTGTTCAAGACATTTGGTGTTTTTTCATTGCAAGTAGAAAAATAAAATGGGATGAAATAGTTGAATTTTGGATGGATTCATTGCTTCTTTAGTTCTCTGTCATGTGCAGGTTTTGGCTTCTTCGTTTTTCCCTTCAGGGAGATCGTCACTTTCTTTTACACTGGCTTTAATGCTCTTTCATTGTTAGTAATGATTGAAATTATAGATGACAAATATGTGAAATTGCAAAAGTTATAGAAGTGTTCAATAAGATGGATCACTAAGGTTTTATAATGAGACATACATGGACTATATATCTCTTTGCCACATAGAGCAGTTCTGTGAGTTTGAGATCCCTTATGTTTACTGACTGTTGGATGGAGGGAATAGTAATTAGTTTATGGTGCTATTGTTGGCATTCATTAGATAAAACTAGTAATGTCTGAGAAATAGAATTGCCAAAACTTTCATCTTGATCATCAGGAATTATGATGTTAAAGAATAACATTACTTGTAAA
Source organism: Montemys delectorum (assembly GCA_019843815.1). Taxonomy (NCBI): domain Eukaryota; kingdom Metazoa; phylum Chordata; class Mammalia; order Rodentia; family Muridae; genus Montemys; species Montemys delectorum. The sequence continues at coordinate 46,870 of JADRCD010213974.1, forward strand.
ATGTTCAGTCCTGGTAATAACAGGGCAGCTCCCATGTATTGGCTAGAACATTAGCCAGAGTGTGTTGCTCTAACTAATTAGCCATTTATAAGATAGCAAGATTTATACTCTAAATCATTCTGACTTAAAAATGAGGCATAATTGAAATATAGAAAATTGACAAATTTATTTTTTGCCTTTATAAACATAAATATAACATATAGAGCCATTTGTGTGGAGTTGTTATGATCCCTTAATGTTACTGAGCTCAAAGCTGCTCCAGAGGAATATGACTAGAAACCATGTCTCTTGGGAGCCATTTGAAAATACAGTCACAGTCAGAGCCAAAGGCAGGGTTGGAAAATCCATGTTTTCTCTCTTGACATTAGAGAAGATTCTATGCCAGTTAAATAATATTTTTATTTGGTAAGACTTGAGAATGTTAAAGACACACATTTAAGGGGATAAAGTTTTGCTCAAAAATGTATCTAAGGAGTGAGGAGCATGGCTCATTGGGCAAGAGACTTGTGTGAGCATGAGAGCCCCAGTATGCATCTCCTGCACTTGTATCAAAAGCTAAGCATGGTCACACAGGTACTTATAATCCAAGCACTGTGTGACAGAGGCAGGGGAATTTCTGGGGGTTTCTGGCTGCCAGTATTGTTTTAGGTTCACTTCCTCATGGGAATAAGGTTGATGAATAGACTAGGCCTACAAACTCATCCTTTGAAATATACAGATGCACATTTCATCACACAAAGGTGTGTGTACAACATACAAATGCCAGCCAAGCACACACAGAGACACCTCACAACCCCCAACATGTACACACACACACATATGCACACACATATACCATACCACACAACACATACATAGCCACCCCACACCACATATACACACACATATACACACACATTATACCACACTACTTAACACACACACATACACACACACATCCCACAATACCACATAACACATACATATCACACCATAACACATAACACATGCATATACAAACACACACACACATACACACACATCACACCATACCACATACCACATACACATAGAAACTCACACATACACCATCATCACCACCACCACCACCATTATACCACATACAAACATATACACAAAAAATGTAAACACAGCATATGTATGTTTAAGGATTTTCAAACACTGGATAGGATATTTTGTAGCAGAGGTATCTCCATGACACTGGGCCCCATGTATGTGTCCTGAGATTGGCAATATTTATTTATACTATCCTGGAAGAGTTGATCTCACTGACTGGAAGGTGAGATGAATGAGCCTCAAATCCTTAATGTTTTGAGATTTTATACATTTTCATAGCCTTATAGAACCTTTGTGTTTTCCCTTTAACTTTTTTCTTCGGTGTGAAACAGTATATTAGCATCTGTATCACATATCTAGAAGTTTTAGGTCAGTAGAAAATATGCATGCATATTTCTAGTAGAAATCTAGCATGCATAAGATTCTGATTGGACACATAGCTTTGTCCTCTACTAGGTTGACCTTGCTTAACATGTTAACCTCTCTGAATCTAGCATCTTATATGTTAAAGGAGGAAGGCCCTCCATTTGGCAAGATTCAATGCAAGAAGTTAATGAAACCTTCTGGCACATATTAACTTTTGATACAGGACTGTGTTTTCTCTTACCCTCTGTGTTGTGGGTGGTTATGAAAATTAAATTATAACACTGAAGACAATTTCCTGCCAAATGATTCACCAGGGGATGGCAAATCAGCACGAGACTACCACATGCATTTGTGTATTTGTTCGGCTTCTGGGACAGCTTTGCTTTCGCAGCTCATATTTTTGTTCTGGGCAAAGAATCTGAGTCCTGAGCTTATTTGAGGACAGGCATACTGCTGACAAGTGATGGCCTCAGCTATGGTCAGAGGCCATGTTTTCATGTCTCCCTTCAGCCTGGAAAGTGGACAACTGAGTTGGCAGAATAAATCAAGGCAGAAGCAGTGGGAGGACCTGGCAGTGTTGTTCTGTTCAGGAGCAGGTGTTGCTTAGGTAACTCAGTTATTGCTGCCAGGTGCTGTGACAGAGTCCATGCAGTTGTAATAACACTGTGCAGACTCAGATACCTGACAAGCTTAGAATCCACACATCTGTTTCTCTTCGGAAAGTGTAAGACAAGGTGTTTATACAGAAGCATATTTAAATCTACAGCATTAACAAGTTTGGGCTTAGTCAAATTTATGCAAACAAATAAGCAATTTCTTTCTAATTATAAAAAAGTTAAATTTGAGATTGATTGACTTGGTGGGAATTATTAACTCTTTTCTCCCTTTTCTCTACTTTCTCTCTCTGTGGTGATTTAAATGAGGATGGCCCCATAGGATTATGTATTTGAATGCTAGATCCCCAGCGTGTAGAACTATTTTGGAAGGTTTAAGAGGGTTGGCCTTATTGGAGGAGGTTTCTCAACGGGAGCTCTCTTGGAGATTTCAAAAGTTCAGTTTCGTGTTCTTTTTACAGCCTGCTTGTTTGTGAATAAGAATAAAACTCTCAGCTACTGCTCCAGCAAGAACCATGCCAGCCAGTCAACCAGTCAGCCAGCCTGCCAGCCTTCCTGCCTGCCTGAAGCCATGCTTCCCACCATAATCATAACCATATGATCATAGACTAAATTTCTTAAATTGTAAGTAAGCTCCAATCCAGCTTAAATATCTTCTTTTATAAGTTATATTGGTC
>JADRCD010213975.1:0-64841 GCA_019843815.1 Montemys delectorum
TAAGTTGACCTCTGATTAGGTATTAAGAAATTGCTGTTAAGTTTTCTGCATATGCTAAATGCTCCTTAACATATGTACAAGAAGGGGGGGAAGTACTTTACCTCAATCACTGAGGTGATATTTTAACCACTTAAAGTTTCAACAATGAAGGTCCCCAGCCACTGTTGAGTGTGTAGAGGGGTCTCAGCTGACAGATGCTAAACCCCGCTAGGCTTTGGGACATGTAATAAAAAAGGGCTCACTTTTATGTTTTTTTTTTCTGCCTGCACATTTACGAGACTATGAGAACTTCTGGAAGGGCGGGGAGGGTGCAGGGAATGGAGGGAAGTGTTAAGCCCAGTGCTCAGAATGCCCCCACAGCATCCAGATGCTGGCTCAAGCCTACTACACTGTGTTGGTCTCTATGAACAGGAGATAAGTCAAGGGAATGAAGAAGACAGAAGTTACACGGTGCCTTTCCTGAAAGGTGAAATCAATGGAAGGTGGCAGGGGACCTGCCACTGGCACCTCCTGTAGGCACTGCCACTTGCCAGTCACTAAGCACTGCTGTTTCATTTTATACTTCCTTTCTCTTTCTTAAGAGTCTGAAGAATGTAGTCAAGTGGCCTAGAAGTCTCTATATAGACCATACTGCTCTCAAACTTGCAGGGATCTAGTTCCTCTGTCTTCTAAGTACTCCATTTTTTTTTTTTTTTTTTTTTTAAAAAGAGTCCCTGACACACCAAGTTGCTGAAACAACAAGCACTTTCTGAAAAGGTTTAGAGCAGTAGTTCTCAACCTGTGAGTCACCACCCCTTTGGGAGTCAAGTATCAGCTATGCTGCAAATCGAAATTTACATTACAATTCCTAAGTTATGAACTAACAACAAAATAATTTTATGGTTGGAGGTCACCACAACATGATGAACTGTATTTTTTATAGTATTCTTTTTTTAAAGATGTATTTATTTATTACATATAAGTACACTGTAGCTGTCTTCAGACACACCAGAAGAGAACATTAGATCCCATTACAGATGGTTGTGAGCCACTGTGTGGTTGCTGCGATTTGAACTCAGGACCCCCGGAAGAACAGTCAGTGCTCTTAACCAGAGAGCCATCTCTCCAGCCCCAGGGACTATATTAAAGGGTTGCAGCATTAGGAAAGCTGAGAATCGCTGGTCTAGGGTATCTCACAAGTAAGTTGCTTGAAATGGCAGATTAAAAAAAAAAAAGAAGCAAATAAACCAAATTCCCACATATCCCCCAAACCTAACCCTCCAAATAAACCAAACCCCCACTGTGTTCGACCAAATGCAATACACCAAAGCTCCCACCATAACCCTCCTAAAACAAAACACATCCTCCTAAATAAATCAACCAAAGCCAAAAAGCCATATCTGCTTTGAAACCACGAATGCATTGTAAGGCCGGGTAAAAGCGATGCTCTCAGAAAATCTTGGGCCTCTTTGCTCACACTCTGGACCTGTTGATAGACCTTAAATAAAGCTGGGAAGGAGACCCATCACCAAGTAGGATCCTTTATCAGGGATGAAGTTTTAGCAGCCATCCCCAGGCCAGGAAGCACAGCTTTGCAACCTTGTTTCCAAGTGCTTGAAGGACAAGGGAGGTCACTGTAACTCTGTCGAGCCTGTGGCAGCAGGCAGTCTGCATCGGGAGCTATTCTCAGGGTATCCATAGACCTGGCTTGGGTTTGTCACTCTTCATGAAGGAGACAGAGATTGGCTGGGTGGTCCCCCAGACTCTGTTATCCCCAACCTGGGTTTGTGGGACAGCTCAGCCCTGCCAGGAGAGTGATTGCAAAATGCTCAGCAGAGGCAGAAGCACACTCAAGAGTCACAGCGGAGAGGGGAGAGCTGAAGGATTTTCATTTTGTAACAGATCCTGATGACCTGCCAGAGAGAACTGTTACACACCAGACTGGCTGTCTTTGATTTCCTGGCAATAGAAAAGGCCCTATGTTGGAAACTGACATTGCTGTCAATAAAATAAATGTATTTGGGGAAAGTGAATCTTTTTTGTGAAACTTAAAGAAAAGAACTCACAATTCTTTCCAAAAACAGAACTGTTTTCAAAATCACATTGAAATAGGTTATTCCCACAGGGGTGGGGGAAGGAATTTCTGCAGAAAAACTGCTAACAGACAGTTTAAGGAGACACATGGAACACATGGATGAACAGACAGTCAGTTGCCTGACCTCAGTGTCTGCAGGCATGCTCACTCTACCGACTATCAAAGCATGGTGCTCAAAGCAGCATGCTTACTGTACCCCAAGGCGGAACACGGCAGTGACTCACTTAGAAAGCACCCAAGTTAGCAAGCAGCCCCACGTTAGCCGACATAGTTAAGACGGCGGGATTTGGAATTTGGCGTGTTAGGGCAGAGCCCAGCATTCTTCCCAGTCTCCGAATCTGGGGTTCTACCTTAGTGGGAAGGAGAGGCGGGGCTCTAACAGAAGTCCTTAACGGTGGGAGGAGCAGGGAGCTACCTGCAGCCTTCTCTCTTCTCTCCAAGCCTCCCTTAGTAGCACTTGGTAGAATCACTGAAAGGTACTGGGTAGGTGTGAAACACAGATAAGGGAGGTCTCTAGGTGGGGGTGCCATAGACTGACTGCACTGGATGTTCCCCCTAGCAGCAGGCAGGATAAATGAGCAAAGTTCTGATTATACCTGTCAGTATGTGAAGTCATAGAGGTTGAATGGGGTACTGGAAAACTATGGTCACAGACAACCCACAATATGTACTTAGAGAAGTGTTTTTCAGCTGTCAAGGTCATGGGGGAGGCACTGTCACAGGGAGAACTGGTTCTATAAGCTGGGAGCATAGCTGACTGTAAGGGCAGCTGCTTGCCATGTGTAAAGTCCCGTGCTCAATTCCCAGTCTAGAAAAAAAAAAAAAAAATCTCAATCCCTATTTACATACCCCCAACCCTTTTCTCCCAAGTTCCATTGCATCTGAGCTGTGACTTTTGCCAGGTTGGAGAGATGTTATGGCTAGGTTTCTGGCCCCATAGGAACTCAACTCCACTGCAGCCTCAAATCATCAAGCCATAGAAGAGAAGACCCTGACAGCTAGCACTCAATCTGCTCACGGAAAGGAGTGGGCCAGCTGGACCCAACAAGTCAAGGGAACACGAGCTGAGGTTTTGTTCTTCCAGTTCCTAAATGACATCCTAGTGAAACAAGCAGTACTGTAGTTCATACTCAAATCCAGTCAGTCTTAAAGGTCCAGTCAGAGATTTAAAAAGCATTGAAGCTGAGTACATTGGTGCACACTAGCAGTCCCAAGCACTTGGGGGCGGGGGTGAAGGCAGGAGGATCAGGAGCTCAAGGCCAGCTGCAGCTACAGATCAAGTTAGAAGCCAAGCCATCTGAAACGAAATTGCTAACTGCTGCACGCCACGTGCCTAATTAGGAAGGGAACTGAGATATCTATCCCTTTGATGGCAAGCATCCTTCTTAAAAAGGCATCACTCTTTCACTTACTTTTTTTCTTTTTAAAAGAAAACGGCAAGGCTAAAAGGTAGAACTGGATTGGGGTATCATTATGTTGTGCATGTAGAGATCCAATGATCCAGCCCAAAGTAGTTAAATAAAAATAAAGAAGGACCGGTGTCCTTTCTCTGTCAACTTTGTAGCTAAGTGGCATTGGGATGCACTCCTCTAGCATCTGCTACATGTCTGGTGATCTTAATGTTCTAAAGGAGTCAGCAGGAGAGTTTCAAAAAAGTAACCTAGAGAGGCAGACACTCGGATGTCCCCCAAGGCCTCTGGTGCAGCCCCACCAAGTACACTTCTGGGGCAGTGGCCTCTGGGTGTTAGTCCGTATGCCCAGAACAGCAGCACTCACAAGGCTGTAGCAAGAAGATTCTGGGGAATTTGGCATCAGTATAGGTCACAGAGCAAGACCCCGTCTCAAAACAAAACTGTGAATCCCAAACAAGCACCTCCCTGTCTCAGTGGATAGGAGGTGTAGGCGGTAGGTGGTACTGTTCTTATAGAGGAACTAAGTTCAATTCCCAGCATACATCCCGGCCGCCTAGTCTAGCTCCAGGGGAGCCATCACTCTGTCGGTACTCATACTCATGTACATATACATAAATAAAGTAAATCTTGAGGGGGGAAAAAAAGCAACTTGGGCATAGATGTCCACACTTTTAATCCTACAACTCCTGAGGCAGAGGTGGGAGAAAGTTCAAGGCCAATCTGGTCTACACAGCAAGTTCTATGATAGGCAGAGCGACACAGAGAGAGACTGTCTCAATAAACAAATAACGGAAAGATGGGGTAGACAGATGCTCCCCCTCCTCTTAAGCAGAAAGAGCTAACTTTAAAAAATAATGACTCAGAACATATTTTCAAAAGACTACAGGGGAAATATCAAAATTAAGTAACTTTTTTACAATTGCAGATTTCTCTAACACTCTATTAAAAAAAAAAAAAAAAAAAAAAAAAAAAAAAAAGGGTAGTTCTCTTATTTGTAGACATCAAGGCCCTCCCAAATGCTAAATCTGCCTATCTGACATAGTCTGTAAAGGTTACGACACTCAGGAGGCAGGACTCAGACCCCCATTGAAATAGCTGTTTAATGTCCTAAACTTTACAAAGGCAAAGCAAGATAAAAATGGCTCTTTATGACAATAGAGAGCAAAGGACAAATGCTTTCATGCTCTGTCAAGTACATACTACTTGGAAGAAGTTGTTCTGGAATTTGACTCCTCTGTGCCACTGGGATGGGATAGCCAAGAAAGACTACAACAAATGGTTAACTGTTCTGTTCGAGGACTTGAATTACCAGGAAGACACAGTGGGCTGGGGAGCCTGTTCAGTAATGCATGATGAACCCCCCTCTAGCACCTACGTTAAAAGCTGAGTGTGATATAAATTTTCAAACCCATGAAAGCACATTGCCCCTTCTCCCACACACAATAAACAAACAGCAAATAAATAACACATCCTAAGTAACGGTGTCAGAACAAAAAACTCAGTATTCTATATAGTTCCAGGCCTCTTCCTACTCACAAATCCTCAAATCTATTTTCCAGATGGGGAAACCGAGCCTCTGCTTGCCTGAGGTCACAGAGGTGCCAGGCAGCAGGCTGGGACAGTGCTGTCTGTAAACCCATTTGCTCAGATGGGTTTACAGGTGTCTCATCTCCTTGTTGGCCCATGTCACACCTTTAATGTTTGGGCACTTTTCCTGACACTGATAACCCCATTCCCTCCAAATGCAGCGAACATAACCTATGGGATACCTGCTGGAAGTGGGACCCAGCCCGATTCCCTGAGACACCCAGTTCTGGGCTCATTACGGAGTTTTGATGTCATTTGTTTTAAAAGGGGATTTCATGCTTCATTTTTCCTGCTTTGTCTCCAGAGGCCAAAAGGAATAAGTGCAAACAATCCCTTCTCTAAGAGAGCCCCACCCCACCCAGGACATTCCTCTTCCTTCAGCCTGCTCTCCCGGGCCCATCCTGGGACAGAGAACTGACACCCACAGCTGCAGTAATCTCTCCCAGTTGTGAGCAGCAATGCTGGCCTGTGACAGAGCTCTGGCTGGGTAGCTTCCCCTTGCCACATCCTAGGAACATGCCCAGGCTCTCCAACACAGACAGGCAACTCACTAGGCCTGTTCAACCAAGCCAGCATGTGGTGAAGCAGGGAGTAGTCTATGGGGCTCGTAAGAGACAGGAATAGAATGCCCTAAAGCCAGGTGAACCTGGTCCTTGCTCTGCCCTTGGGTGGTAAGGAGGCTGTGGAAGTCCGACTGAGACACCCAATTGCCAGGCCAGGGAGGTGTCTGTCTCCCCTTCAAGTCTCTGTCCTCTGTTCCCAGCTCCCACTTGGCTGATCCTTGGACCCCTAGAGTCTTAATAAAGAGTGCAATACTCTATTCACCTTTGCCTGCTGGTCAGTATGTTGAGAATATACAGGGTCAATGACATACAAAGAGTCTCAGCATCTCTCAGCAGGGGTTGGTGAGCAGTGAAGGGAGCTGAGTATTCCTCAGAATACCCAAGAAAAGAGACAAGATATGTCCTGGTATGTCTCACCAAATGGCCTCATAGCCAGGATGCACAGCAAGGGGGTGGCTGGCCTGCAGCTTGCTCTGGCTTGCCCTCAGAGCCCTGGGTGACAGCCAAAGACCCTGCTAGCTTCCCATAACCTATTTCCCAAATGATCAGAGGACATTCATTGCCTTAAACTTTAAATTACACCAAGATCAATGCTGTGACCATAATGATGGTCATAACCCGGAAGGAACAAAGAGTGCCACGATATCCAACGTTAGATCCAAAGCTCTTAGTTACTGTGTCTGTCTTTCTTGGCTCCAAACTTGCCTCTTTTTTTTTCTAACCAGACCCTGGGTCCCACCTGAGACATCCCTGTTTTAGTCAAGACAGGTCAAATGCCTCCTCACGCTGTCACAATGAGGATTCTAGTTGTTGGATACATTTTAACTAAAATAATTTTAAAATTACTTATTACCCAATCTCCTTTAATCAAGGAGCCACCTGAGATTATACAATAACTTGGACCAAGTTTGCTTTTGGCAGCTCCTTCATCAACAGGGTGACTATCCAGCAACACAGCTCACTCTTGGGGAAGGCTTCACTGCCTCCTGGCTTGTCTTTTGATCTGCTCTGTGGGCTGATAGGCACCTGGTATGGGACTGGTTTCCATTAAGATGGGGTATGACTGTACAATAAGCATAGATTTCAATTGCTAAACATAAGAGCGAGAAAGTAAAAATTTACCATTAATAAGTATAGAATGTGATACATTCTATTTTGACTTGAATTTAATCAGCACTTAGTTTTGTTTTTTTTTACTTTTTCCTTAGGGAGGGGCAGATTGAAAACCAGGCCTCACAAACACTGAGCATACATGTACTCCATCCCAGAGGATGACACTGCCAATCCACTTTTTACTTTAAAAAAAAAAAAAAAAAAAAAAAAGTGCAACTAGACTTCAAGTGACGTGAGTCACGTTGCTCTGCCGAACACCAGTCACCAGAACACTGCTTCAGCTCACTACGTTCCCAGCAGTGCAGTTAGTCACACTGCTCTGCCCAGCCAACAAAGCAAGACATTCAGCGCCGGCCACTCTCCCATCCCTGCACACTTGCCCTGCGCACTGTCCCTCACCTTCAACTCTGAAGGCCACTGCCTGGGATGTTTCTATCCAGCTCTCTTCTCTGCCCTATCACCCCTCACCCCTCACCCAGGAGCAATCCCCAACCTTAAGAACGGGAATCGACCAGTGGCGGTGGGAATCGACCAGTGGCGGTGGTGGTGGCGGCAGCGGCGGCGTGTCTTCCTTTTGCTCAATGCCAGATTTCATTATTTGGAAACTCAGAAGAGTGCGGGAGAAAAGACTCAGCGTATATACAAGTTGGGACTGCCAACACTCTCTTAAGGAACACAGGCACCTTGCCAACTCGGGTCGGAGGGGAGGGGGTGGGACGGGGGCAGAAGAAAGAAACCGACAGCTGTTTTAAGTTACAGACTCTCGTTCTAAACTGGTAGCGTCCCACTGTGGCTCTATGCCTTTGGGATTTGAAAATGGAGTTGGTGTCTATTTTAGTCTTGGGTTAACAAGCAGTCTCTCTCGTCGGCTACTGTCCGAATGCACCACCCTGGCTAGGCCCCCACTGGCCCATGCCTGGCCCCAAGGCTTCCTCTAGTAGTAGGCTATTATGTGGAAGCTGAGCAGAGAGGAGAAAAGGGGAATGTTCTATAATCAACTCCTTTCAGTTTTCAAAAGCCAGCCCCATCTGGCCTCATAATAGTTACTAGATAAAGCCATGAAGCTGGGGCTGGTCTGTTCTCTGGGCGCACAAGTCACCCCTTCTTAGGGGCTATCCATGGCAAGCTGCTGTGGGGTTTGTGGAATGAATACTGCCTATAGGGGCTAAGTCCAGCCGGTGCTAAGTAACCTCTTCAGCTAACCCCTCGCCAAATGATGTCATCATCAAGTAGGTGAGGAAACCTACTTGGTTAACAGGACGGGACAGCGAAGGTTCCACCTCAAAGCTAATCTGTACACCATGGCCAAGATAGCTCTATGGATCCATGTCTAATGGGATTCCCACCCCCATTTTCTCTGCAGAAGAAGGATTTCCAACCCAGAATTTCAGAAAGGGACACCTGGTCTTCCCTCATTGCTGCCACACCATGATGCAGAGACTCAGGTTGCCTAGAAATCACTCACAAGAGCCAGGTTATGATGGAATTACCATGAAAAGCGAAAGTAGGTGGTTCCTACAATAGAATTTGATCACAAATAAAATATGAAGTGAGATAAAAAAGACACAGCAGGGGCATTAAATTCATGGCTGCATGGTTGGAGGAATCAAGGTCCTTCGTGCTGTTCCGATCTCTTCACACTCTTTGAGAGGCTTCCTGTCATTTACTGCTCACCATATGTCATTACTATTTAGCATAGTTCTGCACTCTGTTGTGGGGAATGAAACTATAAAGTGAAGTTGTTGGCCAGCCATGGTGGTACATGCCTTTAATCCTAGGGACTCTAGGGGCAAAGGGGACAGATTTCTATGCATTCAAGGCTAGCCTAGTCTACATGGTAAGTTTCAGGACAGCTGAGGATATGCAGAGAGATCTTGTCTCAACAAACAAATGATTTCTCAATTTCTCAGAATCAGTGGTTGGTGACGAGAGGAAGAGCTATCTCTTGGTAGATAAAAGTTCAGAGAAACACTTCAGAATTGGAGAGGACTGGGAGAGAATACAGGCATTAGTGATCTTGCTCTGTTTCAATGTGAATTGGGAAACCAGGGATACAGATGCAGCTGATGGGAGCCACATGTAAGCAGAGACAGGCTTGGGGGTAGGACAGTTAGCACATCCCTGGGATCTTTCTGGATCACAGAAAATGGAGGTGGAATCACACGGGCACCGGCCAACCCGTTAGCCACTGTCTTCAGACTGGAAGTTTGATCTAGGTTCTTTATGGCATTTCAGTGCTTCACACTTAAACCTCTACAAAAGTTCTTCCTCCCATTCCAGTGAAAACCTGTCATGAAACTGACATAAGGGAATTGAGGCAAACAGACTACCAAATCCTATACTCCCAAGACGTCCTCTGAAAGTATGACATGGGAGCCCGCCCTCTGCAGCTACATGCCTGAGCTGAGGCTCCCATATGGCCCTCTGCCCTTTATAACGCTTAAAATCGATGGAACACATAAACTGCAGCAATTCTATAGGGAAATTTTCTAACTCCATTTGTATATCAAGAATATAGGAATTTTTTTCTTTTTCTTTTTTTCTTTTTTTTGGCTTATGAGTTTCAAGGGAAGTTAGGGGAGTGTTCCCCTCTCTATCGCTGCTAGAAAAAAAAAATCATACCACCACGTACACTTTTAGCCCCTTGAAGCTGAGGATCAGAAATATGGTTGTTAAAGACCAACAGAGGCTAAAGGGGCAGAGCAAGCACCAAGCACTTATACTGTGTAACAGGCTTTCCCACTTGCATGCCGAGAACTCTTATCTACAGTGCTTCAGGTTTCTGCACTATACATCTAGTTCAGCTTAAGCACGTCTAAGCACTTGGTGCATGTCAGTGCTGTGCTGGGAACATGAAATGCATGGACTGTGTCTAATACAGACCCCTTATCCATGCATAGCAAGCAATCATCTGGGTTGCCAACACCTTTTGCAAAGGAAATATGTCTGATATGCAACAGCAGTACCCTGTGACAGGAGATCGCCCATGCGTGGAGACTACTGACTACTCCAGGGACCCCAGGAAGAGCAAGAGAGCAACTGAACATGGGACCCCAGCCACAGCCATCCTTGCTCATCATCTCACATTTTTTCCAAACCCTGTGTTTCCTAATTGCCTCACCAATGTCCTCGTGAACTAGCTCAGTTGCTAGAGCCCATGTTGGAGTGGCATATGGGATGTCATATGCCAATAATTTCACAGACCACAGGTATAGTGCACATTTCCCTCACCTTAGTGGGTTATCGGAATGGGTCTCCATGTGGGTCTCCAGTCCATATTTGCAAACAAACTCCTTGAAACACACCGGGCAGTGAAAGATTTCATCGGTCATCTTGTCCAAATCACCCGACTGGCCATCTTCTACCATCTTTGGAAAAAAGATAGAGTGGCATCACCAAAGGGGGCTCCCACATAGGTCGCTTTGAAAGAAAGTCTGACATTAGTCTAGAAAGTATGTTTCTCACTCAGTACCGAGGTCTGACTACCCATTCATCCACTGACTCCACTATCCATCCATCTATATCCATCCACCCACCCCACTATCCATCCATTCATCCTTCCACCAACCCGACCACCACCCATCCGTCTATCCATCCATACATTCTAATCAGGGGACAGTACTACTATACATCTACCCCCGTTTACCCACCCATTCCTCAGTCTTCTCATCTAGTCAACAAGTACATAGGAGCATCTACTATCTACAGAGCATTAGGAATAAACACAAGGACAAAAAGAGGCCCTAATGCTGATGAAGCACCCACTTCAGATACACAGCAAATATAAAAGCATCGGAACCACTTTGGGGATTCATAATTTTATCTAAAGGGCTTCTAAAGAGAAAGCACGTATGGGTGTTTTCCGAAAACAGTGCAGGAAACACAGGTCAAAAGGTCCAGGATTGTTCTCTTCCAAGTCCCAACACTGTGATAATAAAGGCTAGAGGCACTTCTGCCAAAAGCCACACAACGGAGCATGTCTGTGCCATAAACTCAGAGGACCTTTTTAGCTGGTCCCGGGTCTTCTGACTCGGCATCGTGACTCAGTTTCCTTTTGGAGGACAACCGCCTGCGCTTCAGAGGGGATGGAGGGGCTGCAGCTGTGGTGCTGTTGGTATCCTTCTCATGAATCTTCATATGTCTAGAAGGAAGACACACACAGAAAATGTGATTTGACAACTACAACACAAACCACAGTCTTTCCCCCCCCATCAATATTATACACAAGCAGGGGTACTTGAATTTTCTCCTCAGTCATCATTATCCTTCTCAAGTGTTGGGGGTGGAGCACACTGCCTTGAACACTCTAGGCACACGCTCTCTCCCTGAACACCCCCATACTTCAGAACTTCACTAGCTAAGAGCATCATTTCTACATCGCCTCTGGTCTTTGGAAGACTTTAGCATCTCCTTGAATCTCTTTTCAAGCCCTTGCAAGCACAGCCCACTTATATCCTATTTTGTGTTGGAAAACATTCACAAACTTGACAGGCATTAATAAGATGGAAACAAACTATCAGGTGATCACAGTAATTGGACAAAAAGCTTATTTCAGGTCACGCAAGTGTATATTATAAGAATTCCCAGGTTCTTAAATCATTCCACCAGATCCTACACCAAGCCTTAGTTCTGAACTAGCCCCTAGGAACTACCTTCCAGCTAACCGTTGTATTGGCATCTTCTCTCTGCCTGAGGAAGCATCTGGGGTTGTCAAATTGGAAGTGTCCTGACAGAGCAGATGGCCAGAGTGCTTAAGACCTGTGTAGATTAATAACAGACCACGAAGCCATCCAGACAGTAAAGTAAGTACAATGAGTGCATCGTATGTTGTAACTCTTGCGATCTACACAACTAGGGCACCTATAACGAGAAGCACTATAAGTAGTATGTATGTGTTAATTACAAAAGGGGTGTCTGATGAGTGACCAATATATGTGGCCTTATTTTATTAAGCTTTAAAGCAATACTCTCAGGAAAGGTCCTAAGACATACAGACCAGAATGAGAAAAAATATCCTTACAACATAAAAGGTTTCACTTTGCTAGTGACCACCACCACGAACATCAGGATAGAGGCCCAACGGCAGAATGTAGGAATACAGATGCAAGTTTCACAAATAATTATGCTAAAAGGATGATTTTACTTGAGATGTCTAGATGCTTCCTCATCCTGGTTGCCAAGGGCTGAAGACAGAACCAGGGCTTTGTGGGTACTAGTTAAGAACTCTCTACTACTGAGAACTACCCAGATGACAAACAGTTGTTCCCATAGTTTATTTTCACAGGGCTGGAGTTGAAGCTAGGGCCTCACACATGCTAGCAAGTGCTCTCCTGTGGAACTTTATCCACATCTGTTCAATATCTTTTTTTTTTTTCTTTTTCTCCAGCTGCTCTCTCACTCCGCAGTCCATACTGTCCTTGAATTTGTGATCCTTCCGCTTCAGCCTCCAAAGTTAGCTGGGATTATATGCCAGCACCATTAGGCCTAGTTCCAACAAGTTCATAAGGGTGGGGGAAAAAATGCATTTCTTATATTCTGTCCCCCTTACTCTGAAAAGCAGATCAGCTCATGCTTCTCAGAGGGCGTCATTAAAGTAGACAGGCTGGGTGTGAAGGGGCCAAGCAGTTGGTAACCCAGTGGCAGGCCACACGTGAAGGTTGAACAAGCCAAAGATCTGAGGTGGTGAGGATGCCTTTCCCTACACTCAGCCCCCTCTCCAACAAGGGTGTGGCCGAGGGATGCTGCAGAGTGTCAGGGGTCATTCTTTCTCCCTCATACTTACACTCTAGAATTAGAACCTACCGTCTAGACTACAGCTACCAAAGCCATTTGCCAAAAGGCTGCTGAAGAGAGAGATCCCTGGCTTTTTGAAGACAGAGAGCAGAGGCCTTGGGGAGAGAGAGCTCAGGCTAAAACTTTGTTCTTTCTGTGGGAACTAGTATGATATGGCAGAAAGATCTAAAACCTCTAGTGGGAGAAGACAGACAATAATTACAATCAGGCCCTGGCTCCATAATCCCTTGCTTAGACTCTGAGGAAGGGTGCTTTATCAGGCCTTGGCTGCCTTAAGCCGTAAGAAAGCGGAAAAACACAAACAGCTCGGTCCTAAGTGCCACACTAATTGTGATTCAAAGAGACTACCTTTCCTTTGTTTGCTTTTGAGACTGGTCACACTTCTGTGCCTATGACTGGCCTGGACTTCACCATGTATATGTACACTGCACTGGGTTATTGGATCATTATGCCTGGCTAAATCATCTTGTTTTTATATCAACATTTATAGGTGAAAAGGGGAAAATTAATATATTCCTCTTTGATATTTGTTGCATGATTCACCTAACTTTAAGAAATGTTATGTTTTCTGGCTGGGCAGTGGTGGCTCACGCCTTTAATCCCAGCACTTGGGAGGCACAGGCAGATGGATTTCTGAGTTCCAAGGCCAGCCTGGTCTACAGAGTGAGTTCCAGGACAGCTAGGGCTACATAGAGAAACCCTGTCTTGAAAAAAACCAAACCAACCAACCATACAAACAAACAAATACCTAGCATTTGAAAAACTTATTTTTAAGGGATATCAGTCTGATCTTATACCTGACAATGGTAAAAGTACAAGAATGATGGCTGTAAGCATAGGCCCATTTCAGGTTGCATATTGCCAATCCTGATACAAACACACACAGAAATACAAGGCAATACTGTATTATTTTGCCCTTGGGCTTCATGAGAGAAACTGTTTTCACAGCAGACAGGAAGGAGGGTCTGGATCCAGCACCTAGTGAAGGGCTCATGAGAACATTATTTTTAACTGACTATGTTCATTTTGTACATAGAAGAGTTCTGGTGCAGGTGAGCCATGGCCTTCCAGTCAGAATGAGCTACAGTCTAACCAACAGGACCTCATGGTCTTCCTACTAAGCAAGACAGCTTCTGAAGGCCACACAAGGTAGTGAGCTCCCCTGCTGGAAACTCGGGACCACAACCGGAACCCTTACTGGGTTCCTGTGGTGCAAGGCAGAATAGCAGATATCAAACAGGTGGCAAATTCCAGTCGGAGGACCATAAGGGGCCCAGGTCAGGCCCAGAATACTCCCTATCTCTAGTCATAATGAAGGACTGCAGAACCTTCCTTCTTAATAGCCTCACACTTTTAACTGCAGCAGTGCTAAGGGCATAGAGCAGGGGTGGCAGGTCACAGCAGGGGCTCTGTGGCATATAAAGGCTGGACAGAGTGGTTCATTCTCCTCTCCCAGTCCTGCTGGGACATTGGATTCAAAACAGTTTCTATCTAGGGTGAGAGCTCGGACAGATTGCTAGGTACAGGACAAAGGAGCTCCCAATCTGTCCTGCTAGCCCTGAGATGACAAGAGTGGCGGGAGGGCTCAAGATCTCCAGTCAGTCACCAGCCAAAGAGCTTTACAAAAAGTCTCGCCTGGCTCTGCTTCCCTAGCCTTGAAGCAGGAATGACAATTCCAACTGTACGCATCCTTCCAAAGGCTCATAGGACATGGGTGGGCTATCCCAGTGAGCCAAGAATGGCCTCTTCCTATCAGCTTGGCATGGGAGCAAGGATGGGTAGGAAAAGTCAGAGTGTGTTCTCTTCCTAGGTTTTAATCTAATGTCCATATACCACAAAGCAGTGAAGGGCGACGAGGCCGGAGCCCATTGATATGTTCGGCTCCAGCTTGAACACACAGTGCATAAAGTCTTTTTTTTTTTAACCTAAGCAGATCCCAGTGTGCATCCTCCAGTTTCGCCTGCATGCTTGATTTCTCTACCTTCACCCGCTGATCTCAATGGAAAGCGCAGTCTTCGCCATGCCAGTCTGAGGTTCCTCTTTTGCTTTAAATGGCTGTCCTCAGAGGCGAGGACACAGTGAAGGTTTACACTGTTTCCCATAGGATAGTTCTTCAAACAGCACAGGAGGATTATAGCTCATTTTTCCAAGTTCTCTCTTCATAACTAAAACACTGTAGCCCATCAAACACTGCAAACAAGTCTGAGGAATCATATAGGTCCCTAGCAGATCTCACGAAAATCATGCTAATCAACAACCGCCCCACACTGGATCCAGCAAACACACATTTCAAGGAACACGTTCTTAGAGTACAGAGCACCTGACTATGGCACACAGACCAATGAGGATGACAGAAAAGCAGGTGGGTTTGCTTCTGCTGAGCCAGTGCTCACCTGACACTCTCATTCTTTGTTTTGAACTTAGACAACTAAGAGTCCTTCAATCACTTTCATAACAAACCTTTTCTGCTCCCTTGAGCAATTTCATTGATGTCCTTTCATTTTCTTGATTGGCAAACATGACGTCTTACAATATGGTGTTAGTTGACTTGAAAATTGATAACCATCTTTTTGAGAAGTAGCTGAGTAGCACAGATCAGAATACATATACACCCATGACCCTAACTGCAGTGACTGTTCTGGCTGAGCATGTGTGTGTCCACGGGAGTACGGACGTGCAGGTGCTACAGCACGCACGTTATAGTCAGAGAAGGACCTTGACTATCGCTCCTCACCTTCCACCATGTTCAATGGAAGATCTCTTCTTGCTCACTGCTATCTGCCTGAGTATCTCAACATATGTTCTGGTAGAGGCATGGTGGGAAGACATGTTTTAAAAGGATAACAGCCTGAGTTTGATCTGGGAACTCACACGAAAGACACCCCCCCCCCCCGCGGCCCCCCCCCCCCCCAACACACGGAAGTAGGGGAGCACACTGTGCCTAACATATAACGCCTGGTCAAGCTGTCTCCCTATAATGGAGATGGTTGCCTCACAGACTAAGTCTCAGTACTGTTGTGTGCTAGACACACTATCTTTCCTCCTGCTCTTCCTCCTATTCATTCTCTACACAGGACAAGCATGGGTTCTAAAACAGATGATATCATCCTCTCTTGTCCTAGGGTTTCTATTGCTACAACAAAAACACCATCACCAAAAAGCAAGTACTGGATTATTCTGCTGACACTTCCAGATCATTGTCCTTCATTGGAGGAAGTCAGGACAGGAACTCAAACAGGGCTGGAACCTAGAGGCAGGAGCTGATGCAGAGTCCATGGAGGGATGCTGCTTTTTGACTCACTTCCCATGGCTTGTTCTGCCTGCTTTCTTATAGAATTCAGGACACAGTCCATGAATGTTACCACTCACAAAGGGCAGCCCCCCCCCCTCCTTGATCACTAACTAGGAAAATGCCTTATAGCTGGATCTCATGGAGGCATTTCCTCAACTGGGGCTCCTCCTAGTCAATGACTTCAACTTATGTCAAATTGACACACAAAACCAGCCAGAATATTTTGCCTCCTTAAATTCTTCTGAATTTGTAATTATTAGAATTAAATGTGACATTCGCCTACTTCCTAAGGCTCAATGGTAGGAATCCTAGCCTTTTCATTCAAGGCTCTTAAGGGAAATTTAGCACAGAGAGCACCCTAAACTTAACCAGTAAGCTCTTGCCTGGGCATTTCCATACCTTCTGCCTAGGAAGGGGTACCCCAAGGCTTCCTGGGTCTGGCTTCAGGTACCTAGGTTTTATATCATGCAATTCCTCTCATGAGGTCTTATAACTACCTCTGTAGATGTTCAAACTTACTAGCTAGTTTTACCTCCTTTTTAACGCACAGAAGAAAGCAAAGCTATCGTGTATTCAGTTTGATTCTTGGCTATCAAGCAAAAGTGAGCCACGCTACTAAAGGAGCCTGCTTCTACTTGGTCTCTGCACTAGCCCCCAAATAGCATAGAGACGAGGAACACCACCATGTGACTACAGGGATGAAGAAACAAGAGTGTCTGTGAAAGCAACAGACAGACAAATGAAGAATGAAGTAGAAGCCGTTTCAGCCAGGGTATCACTGTAATGACCATCTTCAAGTTTCAGGAGAGTAGAATGCACCTGTACTGTGAACAGACTTGGTATCTGATTCTTGAGTTAGATAGTCTGTACCAACCACATACATTTTTAAAAAATTTTTTTAAAATATTTATTTATTATATATGAGTACACTGTAGCTGTCCTCAGACACACCAGAAGAGGGCATCAAATCTCATTACAGATGGTTGTGAACTACAAGGTGGTTGCTGGGATTTGAACTAATGCCTTCTGGAAGAGCAGTCAGTGCTCTTAAGTGCTGAGCCATCTCTCCAGCCCACCAACCACATACATCTAATGGAAATTATTCAAAAACTGAATGCTGAACACATAGATTTACATTTCACTGCAATTGGAATTAAATTAAACAGTTCAAATAGTGCCTCTACTCCAAAGAGGTTAACGTAGAGCCAACCTATATTTCTGCTATTGCATAAAATCCTAGAAATATCCTTTGAAGGTTAGATACATTAACAGTCGTGATCATGTCGCACTGTGATCTAACTGGCAATTTTGTTAACATTTCTAGAACTAGAAATGTTTTTCACCAAAACCTAGTGAAATTCTTTAGCCTTTTGCACTGCCTACAGGCTTGAGTAACTGTCTTGGCCATCATGTTGTTGGATAGGGCATCAAGCCTCTCAAACTCATCTGTCATTCCCAACAGCCCGAGGGGTTTTACAGTGGCTAAGGAAGATAATGCAGATGTTTAGGGATGGAGAATAAGTCCAGATTGACCATCTAAACTTTTTTTAAACTTTTTTTTTTAAACCTATTGTGTGCATCTGTGTATATGTGTGTGGGCATGAGTGTGGCACTGGTGCAGAGGACAGAGGACAACTTGCAGGAACCAGCTCTCTCCTACCTTGTGGGTCCTGGTAATGTAGCTCAGACCATAAGACTTATTGACAAGAATCTTTATCCTCTGAACCATTTCTTTGAATTTGAGGGTAATTTAGTAATTTTTCAACTCAAAACTTCCTTCTTTATGGAGAGATGGGGAGAGCTCAGTGGTTAAAGCACTTACTGCAGGACCCAGGTTTGATTTCCAATACCCATATAGCTACTCAGAACCACTAGTAACTTCAGTTCCCACAGACCCAAGCCCTCTTCTGGCTTCTAAGAGTACCCAGACACATATGGTGCACATAAGAAACATGTAGGTAAAACACTCATACATGTAATTGTTTTGTTTTCTAAAAATCAAGGTTCATTTTATTGACTGACTGATAACAGTGTGGGAAAATGAAACCCAGAGCACACAAGGTAAGCATGCTGTCAATGAGCTAAACCTTCATGAGAAGATCATTTAGCAAGGTGAATGGCCCCTAAGAATATTGCAGACATCACTGTTAAACCATAGTTAATTCTTAAGTAAGTTAAGAAGACCTAGTCTCTAAAATGCACTCCTCCCAAGCCTGACATCTTTCCCAAATACAGGAACTTTGTGCTGATATTTCCACAGCTTAAGTAGTACGTGAATTGTCAGATTTTGGCGAGGAGGGTAAGCAGCTCTCTAGCCCCGAGTAGCAATTGGGATTTCAGAAAACAGGAGTGTGGACTGCAGTGGCCGTGTAGTGATGCAATGTAAGTATTAGATCCTGATTTCTAATCCAGGGTCAGATCAACATCACACTGAAGCCTACTGAAGCTTCTTACAGCTACACACTCTTTACCCCCTAGACCTACACACAAGAGGCTCAGAGGCACAGCCCACTCATCTGGGCTGTCAGAGGCTTTGCAAGTGATACTGAAGATGCATATGCGATATGCAGGAGATCCTACTCAAATTCCTTAGCCCTTAACATCGCCTTCAGACTCGGTTAAACATCTGACCAGGATATGGACAATTTTTGGATGTATTATAGATCTCTCAGACCATCTTCCAGTAAGAGGGTATAGATTCTTGAAGGAAGCTGGAAATGTAACATTCTTAAAACACTTTTCAACAGTTTTAAATGGAACCCAGTTACATGGCAATCTTTAAGCCTTCCCATATCAGAAGGGTAGTGCTCAGGAGAGAGCTAGATATTTCCAGTATTTGTTAGCTTTCAAGACTTAATTTCCTCATAGGTGTGTTAGTGAAGAGGCTGAAGCATTTGATACTCTGAGCAAATGACATTACAAGAAAGGTCACCCCATCACTATACAGAGCTCTAGAGTCAACTCTATACTGGTTCAAACAGGTTTCTGGCAACTTGCTGATAGATGCGCCCCATCTACCTGGTGCTAGCTTTTCTTGCCCTCCACACAGGACCCTGTGATAAGCCAAGGAGGAGCATCGCAGCTCTACAACCTACATTTCTGACTGTAGAAAAGCATGTCTCTACAAAGATTTGTGTTTGCTCTTGTAACAAATGCCTAGGGAAGGAGTTTAGGGAGGAATGCTGCGAGTGATGCTTGTAATGTCCACCAAGTTCTGTGCACTGAAGAAGGGGATGGAGCGTGAAGTCAGCTGGGAGAGGAATGGCAGGATGGTCTCAGTGTGCCCCACCTCTCACAGCAATCCTACCGCCTTACTAGAAGGTGTTGTTCATGTTCAATCATGCTTGTCCAGAAGGCAGGTCACACCAGCCATGCCAGGGTGTGGAGGAAGATCTGATGATGTGTAAGCCACCATGCTGATTGACCCAGCAGCAGCATTCTCAGAATCGTCTAGGAGTCAGCAGGGTATGAGGCAAAACCCTTCTTTCTGTCTGCGGGCTCTCTGTGGGAATGTCTTGGCTGGCTGCTCCCAGGGCGCCCCTGGTGCTTGGGTAAAATGTCCTATGCTGTCCAGGTAGAGTTCATGCCTTCTCCTAGGACAATGTGGCCCCATGGAGGCTATAACAAAGTGAAACTCTGTCCCTTAGTCCTAAGATTGAACTGTACTCATTCTGACACCTCTTGCAGGGGGCGCCCTTAGAAACCATCATCTTCCATGATTGCAGACTGCTTTCCTGGGACTCAATTTCCCCACAATACTCGGATAACATGACCCTAAAGTCGAGGGTACTCTGATGGCGCCAGTATTGAAGGAAAGATCAATTTTATTTAGGATGGAGAATCCTACCTCAAAGTAGGCATGCACTGCTTTCACATTCCTTATTAATAAATATTTCTGGGAACTGTTGTCAGATCAGGTCCAATCTCTCATCCTAAATTGAGAGTCTCAGCCCAGCAGGCTGGACCACTATTTCTAGTCTCCTGTGTGATGTTTCTTCGAGAGATTAGAAAAGGCAAACCTCATCTATCCACTGACTGACAATTTCTTCTCTCTCTTGGTCCTGTGTTAGACTCAGAACAAGTACTTTTTCATCGAAGAAATGAGCTGCGATTCTAATACTTGAGAGGTATTTTTTTCCTCCATGTTCCAGTTACCTTTTGGGGACACAAATGACTTTGGCTCTTATGTTCTTCTTCTTCCCCTTCTTGAAGTAGCTTTCAAAGAAAGGTGAATGGCATCCTCTGGCTGTCACCTGTCACCTTAGAAAGCACAGCTCCCTCACCCCGCACTTAGTGGCTGCAACAGCTAGCTCTCTGACCTGACTCATAACCAGGACACTTCAATCTTCACTCTAGACACGGTTCTGACAGCCAGGCCTTTGACTCCATGTACTACTTTATCCCCTATAACCTATATTTTTCTTCCTAAAGTAATTTCTCAGTTACTGCCTTTCATATACATTATTTCTGCACACTTGTCTATAAAATTACTTGTCCAGTTGAGGTCAACGCCTGTTGGTCTAGCTATCAGGGATGCTGAGCCCAGAAGTTTAAGGCCAGCCTGGGAGGTAAACCTTGCCTTAAAAAAAAATAACTAACACAAACAAAAATAACTTATTCTTGAAAAACAAAGACACCAGAGGCTCTTTCTATCAGTCAAACAATATTATTCATCAATTTCCACCCGACAGTCTATTTCAGGAAGTTTCTTCAATAAAGCTAAACTGCCCCATTTTCCTTAATTTCTCCCTTATAGCCTGCAGTCCAAAGTACACACCCATAGGCAGTCTTGTCTTGAAAATGAGTCTCAGGTGATGGGGCCCCAAATGAAGTCACTACTCTCAAAGTGGCCTTGCTGGCTCAGAGCCATTACCTCTGTGGGAAGGCACTGCCAGCTTCACCACAGGGAAAGGCTGTCTGCGGCAAGGGCGACAATAACAGTGTCAAACCCAGCCCAAACCTACGTTTCATGGTAGAATGGAATGCTCAAGTCACTGAGACCATTTGTCACCTCAGCCTGGCAGGAGGTTCTTCTTAGGTTTCTGAAGGATGTCAGAACTTTCTTATTCACTCATCTTCTTTTTGTGGAGGAGGGAAAGATAACCATCTTCATAGTAAGCCAACAATGAATCAATGTTTGCCACTCCCCAGCCCTTCCAGAAGAGGAGAAACACTTAGGTTGGGCCCAACAGGAAAAAACAGAGGGCACTCTTGTGGGCGGAGGGGAAAGAGCACTGTAGTAGAGAGAGGTCTCCACCACCTGGAGACACCTGGCACAGTTCAGGACCATGAGAAACATCTGAGGAAGGAGGAGGGATCTGGACCCAGGGGTAGATGACAAATGAGCTCAGAGACAAAACCACCAGGGCTCCTTCTCCACGACTGCAGGGCTCACAGCTGCCTTTTATCTTAAAGGGGGCAGCTGTGCAGCACAGATGGCCTCTGCTTCTCACAGATGACACAACCAAAGGCCGTGCTTGAAGCCAAGAACCTCACTGTTCTAACTCGGCCGGCTGAGGAGGGAGGGGGCCTCAAAAGAGCAGGTTATCATCTTGGCCCTCAGTTTTTTTACCTGTAAGGCTGGCAGCAGCTCCCCCCTGAGTAAGGCCGGGTTATATAAACACGGAACCTAAGAATGAACTACTGACACCCTCTGAGCCCATTATGAAAGAGAACCTGATCCGAGAAAATAGAAAATCTCCACTGAAGGCCAGTAACTTCCCCTTGTAGGATCCCAGAACCCTCAAAGCCGTAAAGAACAATTTAAGGAGAGGTGGGGGTGGGTGGGAGGGAGGCACACAGGCCTCAAAGGGTAGATATCGACTCCGGGCTACAATCACACAGGCAAAGATCTCTCTGTTGCTCACTCATTTCCTCACCAAAGGGGGTGAGGGGAATAGATGATGCCTTCCTTACCAAATCAGAAAAACGCTGCTGAGTGGGCACGCTTCAGTGTTTGCTAGCACCAGCTTGCACAACCCAAACAGGTTGGACAGGCTGGATATTTAAACAAAGGTAGAAAAACGGCGAGGCAGAAAGCCCGGGGAAGTGCAGCCAGCCCACTTGCCGATCTCCATCTGTGATCCTACCTCACGTTGCTAATTTCGAGTTATAAAACTGAACAGGACATATATCCAGATCTGGGCCAAGGAGCCAGTAGAAAAGATGACGCTAGACTCTCCTTTTTATCCTGTTCCTAGCACACCTATCTCTTCCTTGCCTGCAGTGACCTAGTTCTCAGCTCTCATAACCACTGGGCTGTTCAAGTGTGGGCAAGCATGATGCTCTGGGTTCTGTTGCCTTCCACTAGTTTCATCCAGTATGATTAAGCCTTTGAAATATTTTAACAAAATATGTCAAAAACATCACGCTGCCAGCATTTGGAGAAAACTTTGGTATTTATTTCATCTCTAAAAGAAGATGAATAGATAAACATTTCCACTGCCAGAACAGAAGAAAGGTTGTTAAAAAATATTAGCATCCAGCCAGCCAAGTGATAAAGGATTACAAACCAAATCATGAATTTGAGAAGCAGTACTAGGAGAAGAGCCCCGACTGCTATTTAACACCCCGTGCACGGACAGTTTTATGAGCTCTTTCACTCCCATCGAACTCACTGAACTCCAACTGGTCTTTCAGAAAGAAATAAAAAGTAAGCACCAGGCACAAGTACACTTTTAAATTATTCTCTCGAAACTAAAACTGTAGTGATCCTTAAAAGTATAAAAGAGAAGGAAAAACCACAGTGGAAGAGAAAACGCAATCTCTAAACTCCTACTCAAGAGACTCAATTGCCACTAGCTAGCGTCTGCTTTGGTGTATTCTGGTACATTTTACCTTATTTGAATATTAAAATCAAGCGATAGGCCACTCTCGCCTACTCTTTTTCATAGAGTAATAGAAGTGTTCTACGACTTGCAGATTGGTAAAACCCAAAGTCAGACCTCTGAAAGGAGCCACAGAACACCATGTAAGAGCTCAATGTGGATCCGCATCCCACTCTAAATACGAACACGTTACAGAATGAGCAGAGATGATGCCTGGAGACAGGAATGGGGATTTGCCTGATTTAAGATGGAGACTTCGGCATCTAGCACTGAGCTGCCCTGCAAAACACTGTTCTACACTTAGGCTGTTAGAATATAGCCTGTTGCCCCATTCTAGAGGGTGCAGGTCGGTTTCTTCTGTTTGCAAATCCGTGTGCTGATCTGGCATGCAGAAGAGACTGTTGGGCTAAATAGCTTAAGGGAAAGTACATGGGGCCAAGTCATTAAGCACCTAGTAGGAACTTGCGACAAACTTGGGAAGTATTTTTGGCCAGTCCATGGAGACCCCTTTAACAGAAATCCAGAGCGGAAGGGAGACTGATGAAAGGCTACAGAAGTAGCCCACAAAATGTCACCTTTATCAAAGTCCTGGAGTCTCAGACCTAGCCATGGAGATGTCAGCAAAGCCAGAAAAAGTTTAAATACGATCAATAAGCAATAACATTTAAATACAACCAAGTAAGAAAGCTATCTGTTGAAGGCTTTAACACATTCATAAATGTCATTGTCTGGGGAAAACAACAGGCCACATAATCACATAGAGTCTCAATAGGACACAGGGCTTATTAAGGGGAGTAAGCAGGGATTAGAATATACAAATATTTTTGTGGTTTTTTTTTTCTCCCCTGGTTAGAAGTTTCAATCTTTAGAAAAGCCCTCTAAACTGTACCAGAGGTGTGATTACTTCAATATAAAATATTAGACATACTGATGATACCTAATGCTATCACGATAAAACTACCACTCATTGAATACTCAATATATATATATATATATATATATATAATATACACATTTATATATATATACTCAACATATATAAATATCTATATACACACATGTATGTGTGTAATGTGTATGCATTTACATATACTCACTGCTGCTAAGTAATATTCTGTTGTGTATACATAATTAAAACCTCACATGAAATACTTGGAACCCTCAGTAGAGCACTAGATGTAAGACGACAGAATATTCACGCATGTGCTCTTTTTGTCTGTTTTATTTTGAGATAGGGTCCCACTCTGTAGCCTAGGCTGATGTGCAACCCTGACATCCTCTGATCTAGCCTCCGCTGCTGGGATTCCAGGCGCACACCACTCACTGTGCGCAACTATTGATGTACACTCTTCTACGTGGAATTAAAGGTATTAATATGTCCAGTTCCCTGAAGCAATTCCCTTTTATCTGATCTTGTTTCCTCAAAATAGGTCCCTTTTCTTTTAGAACTATGTCAACATCAGGTGCCTTAGTTCTAGCTACTTGGGAGGGTAAGGCAGAGGGATAACTAGAGTCGACATGTTTGGGGCCAGCCTAGGTGGCAAAGAAAACCGTATCTCAAACAAACAAGAACAGGTAGGGGGTATTCATAGGCAAACAAGACTTTACAATCTGTGCTCGGTGGAATAACCCACAGGTTTTTTGTCCTGGAACTAGTTTCTTGCCTGATACCTTCCTTCTCACAGAGGAACATGGTGGCATAGTGAACAGGTCATTTGGAGATGGGACTGGCTGAACCTTTGCATGGTCTCCTCTACACTTGAGAGCAGCAAGTATCGAGATTCACACGACTACAGGGGAACTTCATGGGGCTCTTCTTCTTGGAGGGGACGGAGAGTGAAGAAGTAGACATTGGCTCACCTCTGCTCCTTTTCTTGCTTAGTGCTGACCCCTGTTTCAGAGGGCCCAGCTGGGCTGTACATGTCATTGGCAGGCTTAGCTCAAGCATAGGAGAGAAGCATTCTAAATCCAGAGCCTCTGTGGTCTCATTTACCACGGACTAGGTCGCATTTCTGTGTAGCTCAGACTTTCTTCAAGTGTAATGGGAACACATAAGCCTCAGTTCCTGGAGACTATCTGCTACCCAGCAGCATCCTCAGGGTCAATGGTTTCTATTCTTAGCCATGGTAAAAAAAAAAAAAAAAAAAAAAAAAAAAATCACACCCATCCTATCAGTTCATGGCAACTGGACGATGCTCTGGGACTTTACTTTTTCACCATTGTATGACTGTCAAATGAGAATACATCCCCGTTTTTCAGAGAAAATAGAAAGCCTGTCTTGAGAGCATTCGGAGTCTTTAGCATCTCTTTAAGCCTAATAAACATCTGCAATTCTTTACAGCTTAAAGTACGGGACACGAGGAGCAAAATGGGATTGAGTATCCCTTTCTGCGAAGGCAATTATGGTCTGCAGGGTTTTACTTTTACAATTTTTTTTTTTTTAAAAAGGAGTCATTTTATAGGCATTTCAAACAAGGTCTGCCCCATCTCCTCTTTCAAGAGACTACCCATAACTGTTTAGTAATGCTAACTCACGGTGTTTATCTCACTAAGGTTAACAATCATACGGATAAAGAACTGAGCGGCCTTTAAAAGGAGGCTAGCCAACACATTCACAAAACAGCTAGTGGCCAAAGAAGAGAGAAGAATTCCACTAAAGGCACCTCATTTCTTCATGGCTCTGCAAATGAAGGCTTTCTGGAACAACTTCTGCAAGGTGCAGAGCGTGATGCCCTTTCCCCTACATTGGCCTCACCTGGAGGGTGTGTTCTGTGGCTTGCTTTCCCCAGTTTGATTTGGAAGGCACGCAGTTTAATCCAAATTTTCAACCTGAGAGCATCTGATAAAGCATCTGGGGAAGCCAGAGGCTGGGGCCACAGTGATGGTTCTTTCAACTATTTTCTGGACTATCTCTGACACTATTATTTTGCCCATAAACCAAGCTATAGGTTTGGAATAGGGTATTTCTAGGGGGCTAGGGAGAAGATTTAGTTGATAACTGTTTGCTAGACAAGAGCAGGACCTGAGTTTGGATGGTCAGCATCCACAGAAAGAGCCGAGCCTGGCAGCACACACTGGCAGTGCCAGTGCTGAGGAGGCAGAGACGGGCAGGTCCCTGGAGGTCACTGGCTGGGCCAGGTAGCCTAGTTGGTTCAGTGAGCTCCAGACTCATTTAAGACCTGTTTCAAAAAGTAAGGTAAAGAGCAAACCAGGTACTGAAGAAGGTACCTGACAATCTTGGGCCTCCACCAGCTTATGTAAAGATTCATAAGAAAGGCAGAGGCAGGTGGATTTCTGAGTTTGAGGCCAGCCTGGTCTACAGAGTGAGTTCCAGGACAGCCAGGGATACACAGAGAGAGACCCTGTCTCGAAAAACCAAAAAAAGATTCCTAAGAATATAAGCACCCCCCACCCCAAACATTTTCAAACTTCAAAAACATTGAGAACTTATAGGATAGGAACAACATATGATGATAATATTCTCTTACTTAAGCTTTCTCAAAATTTCTTTCCTCTATCTACTTTTAGCTTTAAGATAGCATACTATGTTGGGTGTCCTGCTATGCATATATAGTATTAGTACCCGGGAGGCTGGGTCAGGAAGATGGTATGAGCCCTAGAGACCTGGATAGCACACTTCAATGAGTAACTGACTCATACACATCCATACACAAAATAAACCATGTAAATTTACTCAGTGTAATTAAAGTGTAAGAAATTCAGGCTCTATGGTTGCTGCGAAGCAACTGTCAATGTGACTACCCATAACAGTTTAGTATGCTAACTCACTGTGTTTATTTTACTAATGTAACAATCATACAGATAAAGAACTGAGCAGCCTTAAAAACAAGGTTAATCAACACATTCACAAAACATCTAATGACCAAAGAAGAGAGACGTATTCTACTAAAGGTACCTCAATATCTGCTAAGAATATCCTGAACCCTGGATCCTTAGAGTTTGTGTTGTGAGGTTTGTCATGTCTCTCCTCTGCCACCCCGCTCCCCACAGTGTTAGCAACAACAACAACAAAAAAAATCCTGGAATGGAGCCTAGATCTGTCTCACAAAGCAACTACTGGAAAGTCAGAGTTCACCTGCAAGGCCTGTGTATGCATGGAGGCACATCACACAGACAGCTTTCAGAGTGGGCATCGAAGGAGGGGTCCTCAGTGACACTGTATCCTTTCCTCTCATCCTTAGAGAAATGGAACTTTACATGGAAGTTTGCTAAGTACATGTGATGACAACACCTGAGACTGAAAGAAAAAAACCATTCCAAGGGAGGTGGGGCCCCGTTAGAGATTATAGGCAATTTGTGCTCATCAAGAAAGAGGAGATTGATAACCAGATTATACGGTCACGGCCAGGGAAACTGCTTATGGCCACTCATAAACACAGGTGTCAGGATGCTGACACACTCTGATAGCCTGTAACCTGAGAGGCTAAATCAGAAGACATTAGTTTGAGGCTGGCTTTGATGATAGCCAGATCCTGTCTTAAAGCAAAAATCAAAACCAAGATGGAACTGAGATTCTTAGACTGGGTCACGGGTGCTCAGGAAGCCTCTATGTAAGTCCTCTGGTAGTCCACTTCTGTCAACTCTGAGAACCGCACTAAGGAGCTCCTGGTAGAACTCAACCCTAGTAGATGCCAAAGACCTCAGGAAGCCACAGCAGGGAAACACAGGAGAGCACTCTGATCTCAAAGACCAAATTCTTGGTTGACTCCTTCCTTCTAGCCATGGTTACCAGAACTGCGGTATCATCCCTGTTCTAATTCCTACACACATCTCAGGGCAGGTATGACTCCTGATCAGCGTAGCTCAGGTATGTGCTTAAGAGAGGTCCCAGCTCACCAAAGTCTCAGGATCCTGGAATGGATCCCCCCAGGCAAATACATCTAACTCCTCTCAGACAAATTTTTTATTATTTTTCCCAAAAATACAGCTATGCCAACAAATAAAGATGGTAATGACTTTGTGATTGATTAGCAAAACTCAAATTCTTTAAACCCAGCTTTAAAGACAAAATGTGTAGTATTTGACTTTAAATCAGTAACACTGAGAAATCTGGGAAGACAGATCTGTAGGCTAGAACCTGTAGAATATCCCTAAATAACCAATACATCAAAGAAGAAATCATAATTGAGATAAATTAAAAATATACAGATGTAATTGGCAAAGAAATACAGTATACAAAATTTATGTATCCACTTGACATGGAGGCACCTTTAATCCTAGGCAGAGACAGTTGGATCTCTGTGAGTTCAAGGCCAGCCAGTCCTACACAGTTCTAGGACAGCAAGAGTCCCTCCCTTACCCTCTACCCCCAAAGTATGGAAATGCAGTTATTACTGCCTGTTATTAAAACTATCTTCAGGTCCACAAGCTAATCCTGCACTTGACAACACCTGAAAGAGGAAAAACAGAGCCTAAAGCCAGAGGAAGTGTGAAATAATGCTTAGACCAAAAAACTGTGGAAATAGCAAAAAATGGAGAGGAAAACTGAGCAAAGGAAGCAGGCTCTTTGAAAATATTAGTAGAGCTAGGACTGGAGAGATGGCTCTGGGTTCAGAGAGCTTGTTGCTCTTGCAGGACTCCAGGTCCAGTTCTCAGCATCTGCATACTGGCTCACAGGTGCCTGTTACTACTACAGTTCTATGGGGATCCAAGCTCCTTCTGGTCTACACAGGTTATTGCACAAACATGGTGCACATAAACTCATGCCATGCACACACTCATAATCACATAAAGTAACAAATAAGTGCACAAACAATAACAAAAAGGAAAAGAGTTTAGTTATCAAAGTTTTGGGTCTCACAGATTAAAAACAGTACAAGGGAAGCCTGCATGGCGGATACTTTGACTACTGAGATGAAACGGTCAGGATTCCTCAAGAATGTAGCCAATAAAATCAATTCAGAAAGAAATAGGAAATCTGAACAGACTTATAGCAAGTTAAGAGGTTGGCTGCTAATCTGAAAAAAAAATTGCACAAAAAAGAAAAACTCTGGTATAAACTCAGAACTTATAACAAAACAAAACAAAAATATCCCTCAAAACCAAAAACCAAACCAATCAACTAAACAAAAAACAACAAAAAAACTACCAACTTGTCAAATCACTTTCCAAAAGAGAAAAGAGTGCTCCTGGATTCATTTTCTGATAGTAATTCTGGCATGAAAAGCACACAGCACAAGAAAACCACGCACTGACAGGCATCTATTGTGAGCACAGCCCTAAGCCTTTATCAAAATACCAGTCAACCAAGTCCGTCACCATTGTATGGTGACGTATCTAAGAGGCTCATATAGAACAGGACAGGATTGAACGACAGAAAGCAAACACAGATGCAGACAAAATTCATTAAAAAAAAATCTAACACTCATGATAAAGACCATCCAACAGATGTGGAATAGAGATGAACTTCCTTCAGCTGGCAAATTTCATTTAAGATAACAGACCACAATATGCAGCACAATGGGGTAGGGCTGTGAGGGGAATGCTTTCTTCCTAAGATAAGAAAGAAGATAATAATGTCTACACACTTTGCTTCCATTTAGAATTATACTAAGGGTCTGGTGCACCCCAAGAGATATGACAGGAAACTATTGATGCCCAGGATGGAAAGAGGAACGAAGCCACCTCTACAGTAAACTCCATAACCTTGGGAGCATAAAGTCCTAAGGAATCTACTAAATAGCTCTAAGGATGAAGAAGGAAGCCTAGAAAGGATGCAGGAAACAAGATCAACTGTTAAGATGGCAGTGACAGCGCTGCTGGCATGGAGCTCGGCGATGGACCGTGTCCCTAGGGTTTGTTTCCTAGTCAAGAAGAAAAAACAACCAAAAGGATGGAGACAGACCAAAATGGACTCAGGCTAAATGTATCCCTACAATAATTGTTGCTGATCTTTCAGAAGAAATTGACCATCTGTTCCTAAATTGTGTACGGGGTGGAGATACCTCTCGGTAACTTACCCAGCATATCTGAGGCCCCAGGACACCACAAAACAAGGCAACAGACAACACCAAATTATCCAGATGGAGATGCAAACAAGTCAGATTAATCAAAACAAGTCTGAATCCAGACATTAAGGTACATGCCTTTGGTCCAGAGCCCAGAAGCAGGTAGATTGTATGAGTTCGAGGCCAACCTGGTCTAGAGTTCCTGGCTAGCCAAGGCTACATAGTGAGACCCTGTCTCAAAAAAACAAAAACAATTCAATTTTTTTTTTTTTTGGGAAAAGGATTTTAGTTGGAAGATTTGCACTCCCTTATTGAAGATTCATCTAAAAGAAATCAAAATAACCAACACACTGTGATAATGGTCTTAGGCTATGAACACAGATCAATGGATCAGAATGAAAAGCAGATCTATGCATTTTGAAAAGGGTGACAAGATAACTCAATGCAGAAAAGAATCTTTGAGTGGATGAAAAGACATCAAACACAGTGACACATAGGGCAGAGTTTTACTGATGCACTGCCTGACACATCCCTTGTCAAAAATAGCAACTATGTCTGAGAAGATTTAACCACAGACATGATCTCAAAATAAGAAACTTTCCAATCAGAAACAACGGGGGTCAGGGTCAGAGATGTACAATGGAGAACACCAGCCATCACCACTGAGGCCAAAGCAGCCATATGCTAATGTCAAGCTGCTCACACAGAGTGAGCTCTACTAAGCAGGAGAAGATGGGGAAGTCACCTAAGAGAGGAGCAGGTGAATATCAAGTATGAGACAGACGGAAGAGTCAGTGCAACAAAAGGAATGAGTTTAAACAGAAGTCAGTGATATCAACTGGCCAACATAGTAGGAAACAGCAAAAAGCTACAGTGTGAAATAATGTTAGTGCAAAACGATAATGCAAAGTAGTGTAGGTATGTTAAACACACACAAGGGTCCACGGTCCACTTCCTGCTTTGATACCCAATGGCAACAGGTATAGCAGGACACGTTATAATATTGAGGCCTGTACTACCACAAGTAAACGTCTTCACACATAAAATAAAATAAATAAATTTACAAAATACTTTCATGAAGCGTACCTCACCTCTGGAAGCTTAGACAAGAGACTAACCAGTGTTAAATTATGGCAGCATTTCGCAGACACCAAATAACAGCAGGTACTATTTACTGAGTGCTTCCCATGGGCCTGGAACTATTTGCTAAATTCATACCTTCTACTCCTCATCCTAAACCAACTCTGTGGACTGGACTCAGAGATTTACCAACACCAGATTTGGATTCTGGTGTGTCACTGACTGTGAGACGGCCTCAGTCTCTTCTCCATTCCTAAAATGTTCTTAAAACATTTACATTTAAGAAAAAAGGAGAGAGAACATTTCAAAGCTGTTTCTGCTCTCACTGCTTGAAACACATGCTACCTCCATAACACATACTCCCATTGCTTCTCCTCCTGGCGTAAATCCACCTCTATCTATTTGCTGTCTCGCTCCTAAGTGAGCATCATTCCCGGAAGTCACTTCCTGTCATTTATCAGATGTTCTTGCACCCTGTTTTATCTCCTTTCTGAAGCTCCAGAACCAGGCCACTTAATTATTCAAAGGCTCCAGAATTCCCCGCCCCCTAAAGAAAAAATCTTTATGGCAGATCTGGTAGGCCATAAAGACATGTTTAACCTGAAAAGCTGTATCCATGATGTGTCTTTGTCCTGAGGGTGCTTTTGTGTGTAACGGGCTGCCCACCTCTACCTCTCTGACAAGGAAAATTTCGAGTGGCACGAGGGAAATAAGGCCACCCCAAAGAACCCAAGGGCCAAAGGCTTAGCGTGGCCAATACCTCTGATACCCTGAGATGGTGTAAGTTAGTAAAATGATCCCAGATTTTTCTCTATGGGAAATAGAAAAACAAGCAAAACCAACCAACCAAACAAACAAACAAAAACCAACCAAACAAAAACTCTCTTCAGCTTTCAGGCAAGACTACTAATGGCTCAATGGTGCAGCCAGCCACCCAAGCAAAGGCCAGCACCTACCTGTGCATGTTCCCATTGGTGGTGAAAGACTGACCACACACAGTACACTTGTAAGGCCTCTCGCCAGAGTGCACCAGCATGTGACGATCCAGGGAGCTGGCAGAGCTCAGTGACTTCCCACAGATGCTGCATGAGTGGTCAGCTCCTCCAGTGTCCGTGTTGTGCTGCAGAAAGCAATCAGTACAACAGCCATTGAGAAGATGGCATTAGAAATACAGATCTGGAGATTTGTAAAAACCAGTTAAGTTTCTCCATCTTCCAACAGCCAACCCCCAACTCCCACCCTCCAGGCTTCTTTTTAAGTGTCTTTGAAAGAGCCAAAGGCATTAGAAGATGGGTATATGATTATTTTGTTGTATTATCTTCCACTCGGATGCAAAACTCAGATGCACAGGTGCACAGGTTGGACTAACACATATACTGTGAACTCCTCTGGGCAGAAGCAGTCTTAACATACAGCCAATATGAGAAACAAATAGGATGTTCACACTGGGAGGCCATAGTCATCCCTCCTTTAGTTTGAAGACTTAGGCTGGTTGTTAGAAAACAGAAACCTGAATGAGGTAGTTCGTGCTTCTGAAACATGACAAGGAACATCTCTATCCACAACCAAGTTTCCTCGGTGACTCGGTATCATTAGTATTTAGCAGCCTCTTATGATTTTACTGCATCATCATTCCCCACTGTCCTGTTACCAGCAGTCTGTCAGAAACCAGCAATACCAAAAGGGGACAAGGATACATCCTATGATAAGGGAAAAAAAGATCCCAAGTCCAGGAACTCCTCGGTTGCAGGAAGTACACTGGCATTTAAATAAAAGCCAGGAATGGACACAAGGATTTTGGGCTTCCTTCAGCCATCTGACTACATGGCAAGGGGGAAAAAGTCAGGTGTGGTGACAGATACCTACAAACATAGCACTGAGAGGGCTGAGGCTGAGGGCTGCTATGACTTCCAGGACAGAAGGGCTACAAACGGAGTTCAAAGCCACCATGGTGTAAAGGTCCTCAAGACTGTTCCCCTTCCTCCACACACAAATAGAGTCAGAAAGGGAGAGCACACTCTAACCTTTCGTTATGAGATTTAGTCAATACTGTTACAGACAATAAAAAGCACTATATCAACATAAGTGATCAGTTACCTAGATGTTCACTATCTTTGAAAAACATATTCTGTCTTAGACTATCATAGAAACCTGACTATGCAAAAATAACTTCATAATTATCCAAGATTGCTAAATCAATAAACTTCAAACATAGCTTATAATTTATTAGACAATTCAATTTAATTAAAATTCAATCATCCTGATAGTGATACAAAAGTAGGGCAAACCTGGCGGATGTGCATGGTCAGCTGGTGCTGGGTGGTGCAGACCTTCTCACATAGCGGACAGTTGTAGGAAGACTTCTCCTCTTTCGTTTCCTAAAACATGGTTAAAATCCAGTATGACTCGCCCATCACAGTGAACTGGTATCTGCTGTTTTTGTCATGGTCCCATGTCTTAGAGCTGGGTCTAAGCAGCTGCAATGATTGCACGGGAGCCTGTCCAGTATTTGTGCAGGTCAGTCCCCAATCTGTCCTCAGTTTCCTTGTTTATAAATGGGAAAAATAACATTGGCCATACTGTGCTAAGACTACATTTAGTGGGCAAAGAGGAGGCAGAGCCATGGTGCTCTGCAAAGACGAGGGACTAGGTGTTTATACTCGAGCTCCAAGTGCCATTGTCTTTTGGTTGTTTGCGTTTGTTACTGCCCCATGTAGCCCAAGCTGGGCTTTGCATTTGCCTGGAACTCTTTCAGTAGCCTAGGTTTTCCTTATCTTGATTGTCTTGCCTCCATCTTCCACATGAAGAACACAGCTCTCAGGCACCCTCAAAAATGTAAGAGAGGCAGTAAGATCCAACAGGAAAGTCCATCCCATCAGTGGAAGGCTTCCTTGGTGCCCCAGCAATAATTCTCAGGGGGACTAACAAGACTCTGCCCATAAAGCGTGCATCTTTTGGGTGGTGCCCAAAAATAAAGACCAAGTAGAGCTCTGATCTCATCAAAACCAGTCAGTATG
The DNA here is from genome assembly GCA_019843815.1 of Montemys delectorum. Lineage (NCBI taxonomy): Eukaryota > Metazoa > Chordata > Mammalia > Rodentia > Muridae > Montemys > Montemys delectorum. Next base: position 33,727 of record JADRCD010213975.1, read on the forward strand.
ACAGCCCAGACTGAAGACTCCACAAGAAATGACAAAAACCCAGGCTCACTGGTTGGTTAGGTGGCTCGCATTATTTTTCTTCAAAACATACAGGACAAGCTTCCTTCTAGCAATATATTCTTACCTTCCTACAAAAAAGGCTAGCTTCTTTTACTGACGACTTGTTAAAAGTCTCTCCTGCCAGGTAATTCATGGGAAATCATAAGGAATGCCCAATATTACCTCCCAATCACACAAAATTCAAGACATGAGTTTTGACATGGGTCCCTGTCTCTATTCCTAAAACTAACTGTACTCATGCCTGGGCAGCTGTGAGGAATTACGATGGTTGAATATTATGTTATTGGGCTCTCGATAACAGCAGGATCATCCAGGAGCTCTGTACAATACAAACTTCTAGACTCCTAATATGCTAGACCAGGACTGGGGGAAACACCTGTCTTAAAACCTCCCCCAGAAGACACTAACGGCTCAACTAGACAGTCCTGAGCACTTCCATGGAGCACTCATGTAGAGCTGGATTCAGAGTTCACACTGTGGCAAGTTCAGCCAAAAGAAAGCATTTAGGAGAGATGTTAGTGCTAAATGAAGTCAGAAGCCAGGAAGGAAGAATGACTGGATGCTCTAGCCAATCTCTACATTCTTTTCTGGTCTTGGGTATCTCTGAATAGATTTCTTCTCACCTGAACTCATTTGAATGTGTTTTTGTTTTTCGACTGTTAAACCAATTATTGAGCACATGTTGATCAGTGAATTTATAGCAACATCAGGCTTGTTTTCTCCCCCTCTGTAATCCCTAGTCAATGGCCACTTATTATGGATCCCATTTTCTGGAAAAGGAAACTTTAAAGTGCAGAAGGACAAGAGACTTGCTTCAAACAGAGAACAATGAAGCACTGACACCAGCTGTTCAACGGCCCACACCCAAACCATGATACTGTACAAAGTCTGACCTGAGGCACAGAAAAGCAACACCCTTGTGATGTTTGTGAGAAGTGATGAGAATAAGTTATCCTAAAAACTGAAAACAAATGGCACCATGAACCAGATGGATGGATGGATGGATGGATGGATGGATGGATGGATGGTGACGTCTTATTTGTGGCTGCCTTCTCTCTCTTCAGAACGAGTCTCAGTCTAAGCACCTTTCTGGCTGAGGAAGTGGGTCAGAGAACAAGGCCAGTTAAGCATTCTCGCTCTCAAATTCTAAGGGAGATGAAGATCCCAGAGACATTAAAGAAAATAAATAAATAAATCTGGTTTCACTCAGTTATCCAGAGAACACTTCTAGTTCTCTCAGAGGCACAATAAGAGGATGCCTCACAGTTAGGTCAAAACTTTAGAGAAGTCAAGCTCTTAGATATTTTTATCAATTCATCAGATTAACAATACTACGTGGATTTTTTTTTTTATATGTAAGGAAAAGATTCAACAGTACATTGTATTGGTGTGCATTTAAAAAACCCAGCCAGATACTAGCTTTAGTCCCTGAAAAGACTGAGGCAGGGGATTGCTTGAGCCTACAAGTTCATGCTAGTCTGGCAATACAGTGAGACCTTGTCTCAAAATAACCTCTAGGCATCCAAGTGGCCAGTCACTTGAGGAGACATATTTTAATAAAATCATCTGGTGGTCACCTTGAAGTAGACACCAGGCACATTGTGTGGAGGCACACGGGGCTGACTGATATTGACTTTAAGGTTGATCATTAACCTCTGCCAAGCTTGAAGCTGGGAATGCTGCCGTGTAGGCCGCAATGTAAGGTCACAAACCCGGGGTGGTCTGTGGAAGCAGGTTTACTAACTTTTAAAGGTGAACAGAGAGTAAAAGAGCATTTTGATGATGGAAAAGGCCCACACTGAATAGGCTTCTGAGCCCAGTCATTATAGTCATGCTGGTGAGAGAATCAAACTTCCTGAGCTGAGAGATAAAATTAGCAGCTAATGTGATAACTAACCAGTCCATAATGAAACAATCTGGCACCCTTGTCGGCATCCGGCTGTGGCTAATCTCTCCTGGAATGCTATGGTCACATGGATGCAACCTTTCCCAAGGCACCCTCCTTTTCTGCTTTCCCTGTCCAGCTGTCAGGTAGAAGGCCACTTCCTTAACCCCTGAGTGGTGTTTTGTTTTCTTAAATTTGGTGCTGCATTTAGCCTCTGGCCTGGGTCTCCTTTCTAGACACAAAGCCACTCTACCGGATCCCCGAGGGAGAAAGGAGTTGATGGTAAGTGCATCGCTTACTTATACTGCACCGACTCCTTCACCTCCAGATCCAGAGGTGGAAAGAATGGTGGCTGTCTTCGGTAAACCTGACTGTCCCTGTGCTGGGAAGGAGCCAGAGCCTGGGCTTGGGGCAGCTATGTCAGGCTGTGCTATTTAAGGAAAAGTTCTTGCCCAATGCTCAACGCATTCTTGGTAAAGCGGAGAAGGATGAGGAAGACAATGGATGACCTCACATTTCTTAGTCATCCTTGAATGCTTGACACCTGGCAGAGCAGCTAACAGAAGCTAGGTCTATTGTCAAATGAGTTGATAGACAGTTGAGACAGATGGAGAGATGGACAGACAGGCATATGAGAGAGGAAATCAACCTTTTCTTCCCAGGGCTAGTGTTCCTTCTGTGCTCAGGCTGAGTATTTTCTCGGGCAGCCACGGGAAGAGAGAGACATGAAGGCAAGGGGAGAGAGAGAGAGAGAGAGAGAGAGAGAGAGAGAGAGAGAGAGAGAGAGAGAGATATCAATACTCCAAGTCTACAAAACATTCCTGAGCTCTGTAGAGGCCTCAGGCCTGAGGCGGGGAAGGGAGGCATGCACACTTACACGCTGCAGGGAACGTGGAACTGCTGCCACCTCCTAGAGAACACACTGAGCTAAAAACCTGAGGGCTTGTCAAAATCCATCATAGATGTTCTCAGAGAGAGGTTTACATAAGAACAGTCATTAGTTCACAAAGGCCCCATCAGTTTGTCCTCCTCTCTATGCTAGCTCCCAGACACTCTAAGACGACGACCTTGTCTCCAAATGTTATACCAACAAGAAACTGATGGGGAAGTCACTTTACACTGTGTGATTTCCGAGATGAACTGAGAAGAATTATGTGCCCTCTGCCCCCTTATCTACCTTGTTAAAAAAGGTTGCTGTCAAGACGGCAACAACTTGTCAAGAGTGCCCCATTTGTCCACTAACTGGAAAAGATAATGCCTTGTTCCCAGTAGAGGAGACAGGGCCTTTTCTAACAACACTCATTCCTCCCAATTTCTGTTGATGCAATTACTCTTTCCAATCTCTCCTGATCCTGTGACCACTGAAAATTCAAGAGGATTAAGCAGACTGAACTCAGGGCTTTGCACTGCTATGAACCAGCCGGGCACAAGCCTTTTCCATCCGATGGATCTTAATTGGGATTCTCTGAAGCCAAAAGCCAAAATAGAAAGCTGAGCTCCGAACAAACAGGAATTTATTTGGAGGTGTCTTTTTTATTTTCTTTATTTCCACAAGGAGCTAGCTTAGAAAGAAAACAAACAAACAAACAAACAAACAAATCAATCAGCTGCACTAAAGGGAAAGAAACTGCATCATAGCAGAGGCAGCCAAGTTCATTCTGTTAAACATAAGCTCGTGCTTAAGTCAAATAACAAGAGCAAGGGTGCATTCCCTGAAAGGTATCACGGCATAAAAGATCTCCACCGTGCAAGGATATGTACACAACATGAAAACACTGGCTCCTGACAAACGATGATAGCCTTCGGGTATACCTTTAACTCAGGGTGTGTCCAGGGTTTCCTCTTAGGCAGTGTAGGAACTTCTACTCTACATTCTCCCAAGACAAAATCCGCTAGCTGCCACCACCCAAGCCACAGACCCTTACCTGGTTCCTTCTGCCAATCCGATTTGGTCCTGGAGGCTTCACGGGGGACTTGATGCCCTGGGGGCTCCCACCGTTCTCTGTGACACTGGATACGCTCATTACTGCTGACATCATGGTGTTGACGGAAGACAGGTCTGAGCCTTCTAAACCAACGGGCGAATTCGACATCATCGGGACGGGGTTTTATGCTTCTAAGAAGTCTCTACTATAGAACTGAAAAACAGAAGTTAGTGGTGTTCTTGTGAGAAAGTTTAGGCTTATCATAGTCACGTGGTTCTAATCACAGCTACCATTATAAGAGAGATAGAAGTACCCAACACCCTCTTCCTAATTCAACTCACACCCAGAAGAGAGCATAAATAACAACAACAACAACAACAACAATTTGCTTATTGAGGCCAAGAACTTGCTATGTAGCCCTGGACGACCACACTCACTATGTAGCCACAGGTGACCAAAACGCCCCAATCCTCCAGTTTCGGGCTCTCAAGTACTGAGATTACAGGTGTGAGCCAGCAAATCCAGTTCCAAGGCAGCTTAAGCTTTTTCCTCCTGATGACACCTGTTCCTGGTCTAAGTGCACACCACCAGTACAATTATGCCGTCTGAAGGAGGTGGTTCCTTTGCTCAGTCTTTTCTTATCCCATATGTATTGTGTGGCATGTTTTGTGTTTGCATGTTAGTAGGTACATGTGTGCATATGTATAGTTTCCTTGATAGTTGGCTACTTTATGCACATATAGAACTCAGAGGAAGTCTCTTACACAGAACCTAGAACTTGCTGATTTGGCTAGTCTACCTATCCCACATGCCCAAGGATCCCGTCCCTGCCTCCTGAGCACAGGGTTACACGGGGTGGGTGGGGTGGGGTGAGGTGGGGCGCGTTGTGTACCATGCACACCTAGCTTTTTAATGTGGGTGTTGGGGATTTAGACTTTGATCCTCACACTTAAATGGCAAGCAGTTCATTCATTATCCAGTGTGCCATCTCCCTAGTCAAAGCTTTCCCTCATCTTTGGGAGCGGAGTTCGGAAAGGCCTGAGCCTTTCCAAGAGGAAGCAGAGCTGCTGTTTGGCCAGGACCTTCCACATACCCTGTACTTGCTTTCTTCTAATTAAATGTTCTAGACTTAAGAAATAGCTGATAGGAAACTTCAGGTTTCTTCTAACTGGATGCAGTTTTAAGAGGATGTGTGTGCCAATTCCATTGACACCAAGGCTGATGTAATTATAACCAAATTTAAAACCAACATTAAAAAGCTTGTTTATCAAAAAAAAAAAAAAAGCCACCTATACCTCATGAAAGAACTGTATCCATTGCTAATTACCTCCATTCTCTGCCCCAAGTGATAGTTCCTTTACGGCCGTCATCCACATAGAGTAGAAAATGGCTCTGCTGGGCCCTTTCTTCCCTTGGTATCACTCCTTTACACTGGAGGACAAACAAGAGAAACTGAATTGGTTAATTAATCAAGGAAAGCAACTCAGTACTGTTTTGTTGGCTGGGAGTAAATGGCCCATGCCTCTGACTCCAGACATAAAGGTGTGAGAACCTGAGTTCAGTGCTAAGCAGGATTATGTATAGAAACTGGTATCTTTAGACTGGCCAGATGCTTCAGCGGATGAGAATACTTACTGACTGATCTTCCGAAGGTCCTGAGTTCGGATCCTAGCAACCACACAGTGGCTCTCAACCGCCCGTAATGAGATCTGACACCCTCTTCTGGTGTGTCTGAAGATGGCTACAGTGTACTTATGTATTATTATACATAACAATAAATAAATCTTTGGGTCTGAGGGAGCGGAGTTGACCTGAACAAGCAAGGCCAACTGGAGAGCAGACTTCCTAAAAAATCCAATTCCCAACAACCAAATGAGGACTCACAAACATCTCTACAGCTACAGTGTACTCACATACATTAAGTCAATACATAACTCTTTAAAAAAAGAAAAAAGAAGAGAAACTTGTGTCTCGAAAAAAAAGCAAAAAACAGATCCAATCTTTTTGCTTAGTGAGAAAACCATGGAACCATTTATTTGCTGTAATCTCAGATCATTATGCTCAGGAAATACAAGGAGGACAAAGTAAGACATCTTTTTCTTACAAAACTGTATGATGTGGGTTTTCAACCTCACATCCCCTAATGCCTCACATACTTTCTCAAGAGCCAAGGAATTCTTACAGTATTTTACTCTTTCACAGCTACTATTTCACACTAAATTTTCTTTTATACTGCATCCCATTTCTTCACAGATTCCCACTTGATCCATTCAGTTTCTCAGTTCCTAAGAGCTCAGAGTTAAGAAAATATTAGGTCAAATCTAGAAGACACTGGGTGATAGGAAGTGAATGACCAAAAGGAAATTCATAACCCAAGCCACATCAAAATTGACTTTATTCCTAAACCAAAAGATAAAGCATATGGGAACCACTCAGTAGTAGGGGGTTTGTTTGGCACATATGGGACTTTAATCCCCAGGACCTCTCCTCAAAAGACAAAATGTGTCTCACACTGTTACGATCGATGTGTTCCCTCAAAAGTTGGTATTAGAAACTTAATTCTCAAGTTCATAGGCTGATTTGGAGGTGGGGCCTTTTAGAAGGTTAGTGAGATCCAGTGAGGGGGAGGAGCAGCAGCAGGAGGAGGAGGAGCGAGTTAGCCCTACCCTGCTTCTCTAAGGAAAGAAAAACTCAAGCCTGAATGCTGCTTATCTGAGAAGTCTCCCACGTGCCAGTAAACTATTTAAAATTATTAAAAAGTGTCTGCATGCATGCTGGGTTTCCTTCCTTCCTTCCTTCCTTCCTTTCTCTCTTCCTTCCTTTCTTTCTTTTTTTGAGCTAAAAACCATGAATGCAGGAGTGCATACACAGAAGAGCGTGCACACTTAACTTCTTCCTTAATAGATCGGTAATAAGCATGTCATCAGTCCCTGCGGTAATCAATCAGCATGTATAAATATCCATTTTATTTCTAAATGAACTCGCCTCTTTTAAACATTCTCCTCTGTATTTGTAGTGTGTTTTTAAAGTTTAAGATACTTGACTAGAAATGGTCACTATAACTCTATTATGTTGGTAAGGAGAAAACAAAGCTTTCTACCAGTTCATAGCAAGTTTATATGCTCATCCACTAGCTTTTTGTTTGTTTTAGCCAGGGTCCTGGCTGTCCTGGAATCCTCTATGTAGACCAGGCTGGCCTCCCACTCAAGAGATTCCCAATGACCTCATCTCAAGAGTGCTGGGATTAAAGGTCTTTCTGTCGTAACCCAGGCTGGCCTCTTTCAGATACCCTCATACTGAAATATTTACTAGCCTTTTAAAAGACTAATGTATACTCTAGATTACTTTTATATTTCTGTTGAAAACTGGTATATAGACACACACAGGAATATAGCCTGGCGTGAATTTTTCAGACTCCACCGTTCTTCTGTGAAGATGTCCCCTACTGCCACCTGAAGAATCCTTGAGGGTGGAGTGATTGGAAACAGTAACTGTAAGCAGCCCCTTAGGTGGGGAGGCCACCTCATTTTTTCGTGCTGGGATTAAATGTGTGCACCACCATGCCCAGACACATATTAGGGTTATGTTCCACCATGTCCAGCTCAATAGGTAGTGACAAAACATATACACACTCCATAGAGACAAACTACCAATAATCTCTGCCCAACAGTCATGATATCAAAGATGGGTTTTTCAAACTAAGTAATTGAAACACAGGCTGACAATCCAGTAAGAGTACTTAGAGCTGGCTAGACGTCTATGTGCTAGCTACCTAACATCTTATCCTACCTGACACGGAGAAAAGCCTTGCCATCATGTTTCCCACTGTCTAGCCCAGGAAGACAGTGGCTACAGTTATTTCCTCCTAGGGTACAAAGTGTAAAGCGTGGCACTAAGAACCCGTCTGTTTACTTCCTTTCCATATTTGAAATGTTAAGTAAACAGCAGCATGGTTTTAAAAGGGAACTCTGATTTCTGATGAGAATGCAGTTCACCAAAGGAGGGGAGCCTGAACACATCCTGAGAGGATGTTTCAGAAGCACCAACATGCTGTCCTCAGAGCTGGGGTACAGCTTTATATGCCAGTTTGCTCTCGGCTGAGTCTGGCTCGGGAATGTTCCTTGGGATCATGAAACAGGGCAGAAGGAAAAGCCCCATGTAAAAATCAACGCTGTTCATTGTTCTGCTTTATAAAAACATTAAAAACAACATTCATCTTTACATTAATGGTAAGGGACAGGATAATTTAACCAGAAACAAGCTGGCTAGTTCTAGCTGATCCCATGTAACCACCCTGCAATACCGAACAACCACCATCCAAACGAAAACATTTAAACCTACTGGTACTCAATCTCATGTTAGGAAACACAATTTTCCCCTTTGATTCACACCCGCCCCTCCAAGCCAGTCTGGATTCCCCCAGGTACAATGTCATTTCACATGCACACATTAAAGAAAATATTAATACTCATTCTTTAACATATGTTCCAAGTCCCAGAGAGAACCCTGTGCTTATACCAGAGGGGCTGAAGTCCCCCATCTTGTGGGGTTAAGCTGTTAGGCCTCCTAGCTACTGGCCTAATATAATTTTAATAGTTTAAAGGTTCGTGTGTAGTGTGAGTTTGTTTAACCCAATAGTTACAAACCTAGAAATGTCTCATGCTCTCTCCCACACAATTTCTTCTTCCAGGTATTGTCCTAGGTTCTGAATCAAAACTCGGTTTTTTTTTTTTTTTTAAAGATTTTTAATATTTATTTGTTTACTTATTTATTTATCTAATGTGTATGAGTACACTGTAGCTGTACAGATGGCGGCGAGTCATCATGTGGCTGCTGGGAATTGAACTCAGGACCCTACTCGCTCACTCCGGCTGGTTTGCTCCAGCCCCAGCCCTGCTCGCTGCAGCCCCAGTGGTGTGATTCACGGTAGCTGTCTTCAGACCCACCAGAAGAGGGCGTCAGATCTCATTACGGGTGGTTGTGAGCCACCATGTGGTTGCTGGGATACGAACTCAGGACCTTCGGAAGAGCAGTCAGTGTGCTCTTACCCACTGAACCATCTCGCCAGCCCTAAGCTCAGTTTTAAAACAAAAATATAAGAATGTTAAACTTGCCCAGATAGCTCTGTGGGTAATGGCGCTTGGCATCAAGCTTGACAACTTGAGTTCAATCCCTAAGATCCACATGTCAAAAAGAGAGACCTGATAGTCATAGGTTATCCACTGACCTACACACACACACACACACACACACACACACACACACACACATACCACACTCACTCACTCTAAAATCTTTAAAATAAAGATCACTGGCTCTGTTTTACTAAACATGTCCAAGTGGAATCAGAGAAGAAGCGAAGCTCCCAAACCACAGATGTGCCTGACTGACACCACTGGGCTGTCCTAGTTTTGAACCTGCACTTTGGAACTGGGAGTTGGGAGAAAAGAAGAAAAGAGGAAGAAGGAAGAGGAGTGTCTGAGGCTTTGCTTCCTGTGAGGTAAACCCTGAGCATCCTATTCTGAGACTCCTCATCCCACACTGGAAACTCAACAGATGAAGCAGCAGCAAGTTGCAGCTATGATTTTAACCCAATTTTGTTCTATGCCTTGTAAATAAAGAATGGATGAGGTGTGGGGAGGAAGATGCGATGGGACCGGACAGTGGGCCTGGAAAAGTAGCGAGCAATTCAAGGCGAGGACAGGGGAGAGGGTGCCCGGAAGACTCACTCAGCACTACTGAGACTCAAGGAAACCTACAATGGGTAACCGACCTGTTTTCTTCGTTCTGCTGAAGAGCTGACGGACGGGGACTGGGCCAAACGGGAGCAGGGTCACGCCTCAAAGCCACCTCTTCTGGAGCACAGAGTTGGAACAACCTGAAAAATTAAAAGAAGATAACATTAAATGGGTTTCAAAGGAAAAATTCTGCTTCTGTCTAGTTTCCTCCACTCAGTCCCACCATGATTAAGACAATTCCTATCCCCGTATCTGCATCTGTAAACAAGCTGTTCGCTGATTCCACCAGAAAGGACACGTGCTGCTAAAACTGATGTATGTCTTCAACAGCTAGGACACCCCCCTCCCCCATTACCTCTACCAAAGTACATCCTACATTCTGGTGATGCTGAGGGCCCATTAATGACACACGAGAATGCTCAGAATGCTAGTTTAGGCGGAGCAGTGAGCATCCCAGTGGCGTGGTAATAGTACTGGAATGCATGTGCCACTCACCGGCAAAGCACCTGCCTAGCATGTGAGGCCCCGGGGTTTCATCTGCAGCACCAGAAACACCAAATAGAGACAAAAAGTGGCTGAACAGACTCAGATGATTCTCCAGCATAAAGGAAGAAAAGAAGAACAGCACTTGGTACGAGCAGAAACAGAGGAGAGGAAAGAGCTGAAGAAAATAAGGGCGGTGGTGGCACACGCCTTTAATTCCAGCACTTGGGAGGCAGAGGCAGGTGGATCTCTGAGTTCCAGGCCAGCCTGGTCTACAGAGTGAGTTCCAGGACAGCCAGGGCTACACAGAGAAACCCTGTCTCGAAAAACCAAAAAAGAAATGTACAACTAACAGTGCCTTAAGGTAGAGAATCCTGCAAATATGGGGACGCCGCTTAACATAACACAACTAGGACCAAATGCACGCCCTGCTCTGTAGAAGATGCAGAAAACATCTTCCCACGTGTCCCTTGGCAGTCTGAGAATGTCTGCTCTGGAGCTCCCACAGGCCACGGAAGCACTAATGTGAATGTTGGGCCTCGTGCTCAGCCCAGAGAAAGGAGGCATGCAGCACCTTCTGGAGCCACAATTCTTGCTTAACACAGAAACAAAGATTGTAATACAGGAAGAGAACTTAAGAAGCAGAATAAGGGCGGGCATATAGCTCAGTGAGCAGCACCTGCCTAGCACGCACAGAAGCTCCAGGTGCCGTGAACAGCAGCACTACAGAGAGAGGAGAAAAGTCCCATATAAACAAGGATGCCAGGGTGCAGTCGTCCGCTACATTTTCTCACTTCTTCCTTTCTCGGAGCATCTGGAAACAAGCTGCGTAAGCACACAACATAGGCATCCTCAAGCATCTCACTTGGAGTCATCTGCAAACAGCTCCCAAGCACCTTTTCCTTAACATGTGTCATACAACAGTAAAACAGAGATCCTTACCCAGCTGTCCCTAGGTAGGCATCTCCCATTACTTATTTTAATAGTGAACAAGAGTATGTGACTATTATATATATTTTATATATATATATATAAAATGTTCTTATATGTGGATGAGACACTCCACAGCCCTTTATTGTCACCAGCAGTTCCCGGGTGGATTTTGGGAGATGTCTACCTAGAGACCGCTGGGTAAGGACCTCTGTTTTACTGCTATATGACAAATGTCAAAGAAAAGTTGGGATACACGGCTCAGTGGTAACTATTGGCTCAGCATCCTTTAAAATATGAAACAGAGGCTAGACATGGTAGCATACCATGAGGTGGGTGGATCAGATAGGCTCTGATCTCAAATACAGTCAGTAAGACTCTGTCTCAAATACATAAATAATATCAACTTAGAATTCCTATCCAGTTTTCAGAAATGTCCAAACAAAATACCTTTGCAGATCATCCTTACCTATTTAAACTTACCAGTACCTAGAAAGAAATTGAACATTAAAAAAAAGTTGGGGTACATAGCTCAGTGGTAGAGCACTGGCCTACTTTTCTTGAGGTCTTAGATTCATCCCTTCCACTTATACCATTCGGGGGGGGGGGACAAAACTTTCCTTGATTGTATTCATTTTTAAAGTAATTGGAAGTTGGGGGTGTAACTCCCATGGTAGACTGTTTGTCTATAATGTTGAGGCCCTGGGTTCAATGCTTACCACTGGAGAGAAAAATATCAAGAGTAAGAGTGCAAAGGATTTTTAAAATCTAATGATAAATTTAGTAGCAGAGTCTTAGAAAGGAGCAGCTCCTCCTATTTTTTTTGGTAAACTGTCAAGATATCCAAATAAATGGAGTCAACTACAAGTATGCTTCAGAGTCAGAGACAAGTGTCGGGAATTAAAACTTTCCAGATCCTAAAAATCTCATTAAAATAATTTATTATTTATTATTATTAATCATTAATTATTTATTTTACACCCAATAGACACTTAAGGAAGCAAGGAAGCCCAAGTAGCTTTCCCACAAGCACAAAGAGCCAAGGGGGAAGGATACCCTCTGAGCAAAGGGTCAGGCTGAATCTCGACTCTGAAAATGGTATCCTCTGACCTTGGATGTAAATGATTTGGATAAACTGGAATATAAGAGCCACCTCCCTGTTTGTTTTAAGTTCTACCACATCTATCGGAGCCATGAAGCTTAAAGGATGGAAAAATACAAGGCAGTTCTTCAAAAGGAACTTCAAGATACCCCTTACCGCCATCACTACCACCTCAGAAAAATGGGGGATGGTGGGGATGTTACAAAGGTGACAAAGACTTTCTACAGCATTTGGGGGTGGGCCTGGGATGCTGAACATCTAGATGTTCCTTCCCAGAAATCTTGTGCAAAGTCAGAGGCAAGATATCTTACAGAAGGCAGAGGTCTCTGTGGGAGGAGGAAGGTGAGGGGAGGCCAGCCCCACCTCCGACCCTCCTAGATAAGGGACAACGCTATGTAAAGCCAGAAAGAGAAGAGTAAGGAGTCGGGCTCCAGATCTAGGGAGAGAGCAACAGAGATGAAAGGTAAAAGCAAGGATGGTCTAGAAGTAAAGAAAGGGTGGTACCCAAGCTTCTGAAGATGAAATCTAAAAAATTCTGTCCTCGGGCTCCCATGAAATATGGAGTAAGCTGAGATGCCTTGGCCTTTTATACTACTTGACTGAAAAAGCTACAGCATGAACCCCTATAATATGCACAAATACAATGGATGGTTCATCAGGGATGTGTGAGCATAGAGCTGACCTGACCAGACCGGGCCAATCCAGAAAAGAGGCAAAGTAGAAAGAGTAGAAGCTCAGCTATGAGAATGACTGATGCACTTGACAAACCACAAAAAAAAGCATCTAAAGGGTGGGCTAGACTGGGGACAGAACCTAACCTGACTAGATCTTCCACCAGGTCCAAGCCTGCCCACCCCCAGACCCAAGGCAAACCCGGGTCTGCTAACCAGGATGGCCTTGGGTTCTGAAGGCCAAAGAGCAGAGATGGTGGCTTTCTGAGTTCCAGGAAGTTGACGTGTTTCTTGACTTAGGGGCTAGGCTAGGCCTTGGATAGGGTGGTCACACATGCAAGTCACCAGATCCCACCCCCACGGCACAGGCTTTGGTACAATGAAGGAGATTCAAGCACTGTGTGGCAACATCAACCCCTATCTAACTGAGCACTGCGGGGTGCTACAGCCAACTCTGTGTTGCTTCCTTTTGAGTAAAGATGGGTTGCTAAGAGATTGGGCATGTATGTATTCCTGCCTGGTTTTTCACAGTCCAAGTTTATTTGTTTAAGAGACAAGCATGATGGTAATGGGTGAGATGGGAATCCAGGGATGGAAGAAAGATACATGATCTTCCTCTTTAGTTGTCTTCTCTACTTATTTCAATAGACTACAGGAAGGGAACACTCCTTAACACCGTCACTCAAAAGCTTACCAGGCTTTAGCCCAAGTTTGTTCTCTGGCCTTGTCACCCACTAGCACCCACGGCTACCACTCTACTCAGTTTCTTGCCCCCTAAGTGTGCATGACACCTCCTTAATTCTCATGGACCCATGCCCTTTCTTTTTTTCTTTTCTTTTTTTTTTTTTTTAAGATTTATGTTATTTATTAATGTGTATGAGTGAGTACACTGTAGCTGTACAGATGGCCATGAGCCATCATGTGTGTGGCTGTTGGGAATTGAACTCAGGACCTCTGCTGAGCGCTCGCTCTGGCGTAATTCACTGTAGCTGTGTTCAGACGCACCAGAAGAAGGTGTCTGATCTCATTACGGGTGGTTGTGAGCCACGGTGTGGTTGCTGGGATTTGAACTCAGGACCTTTGGAAGAACAGTCAGTGCTCTTACCCGCTGAGCCACCTGAGCCTGGACCCATGCCTTTTCATTCCAAACAAGAAGATACATATAACTCTGCCATATTTAATAATATTTGTTTTAAAAGAAAGCAGCATCACCATCAAGTGATATCTCTGAGGATTAGCCTTGCTATGCAGATGAAGCAACTACTTAGGCATGACATTATTTGCCCCTGAAATACTTGGTGACTTATCTGGGAGAACAAATTGATACAATTCTTCCCCGCTCTGTTAAGTTTCTTTTGGACAAAATGTGCGATTCCTGGTGCAGGGCTTGGGAGTGCAGGTGCTCTCCTGATCTCTCAGCAATCTTAAGCACACAGTCACTTCTGCTCTTTCAATTACCCAAGGCCTGGTCTTTCATTTCTCATCTGTATCTGGGCAAGAAAAGAAAGGGAGTGCTCCCCTTCCTCCTCATCTCAGATCTGGCCTTCACATGAAGAGAGACATTCTCTTGCTGTGCAAAGGGACCCAGGCCTTCATATGAATTTCGGGGAGGCTAAAAGGAAGTACCACAGCTCAACCTCAATTGTTTAACAGCCCAGTCCTGTGGAATGGCTGATTCTAACTTACTCATCAACAGGAGAACCAAGTCTTCTAGGTTATGTATGTCTGCTTCCACAGAAACTGTGTGCAAGCTTGGGTGAGAGGAGTCCACACTCCTGGGTTGTAGGGCAGACAGTTGTGACAAAGTAACGAACCAATCAGGTATGTATATCAGAAGTAGAGGGCAGGGGCTGGAGAGAGAGCTCAATGGTTAACAGCACTCACGGCTCTTCGTAGAGGATCCTGGTTCAGTTCCCAGTGCCCACATAGTGGGGCTCACAACTACCTGTAATTCCAGTTCCAAGGGATTCAATACCCTTTTGTGGCCTCTAAGGGCATCTGCATGACAGTATATATAATACATTCACACACTCACTCATAAAATAAATGTATCATGCGCATGCCTTTAATCCTGGTGGTTGGGAGGGAGAGGCAGGCGGATTTCTGAGTTCAAGGCCAGTGTACTGGCTAGTTTTGAGTGTCAACTTGACACAGGCTGGAGTTATCACAGAGAAGTGAACTTCAGTTGGGGAAGTGCCTCCATGAGATCCAGCTGTGGGGCATTTTCTCAATTAGTGATCAAGGGAGTAGGGCCCCTTGTGGGTGGTGCCATCCCTGGGCTGGAAGTCTTGAGTTCTATAAGAGAGCGGGCTGAGCAAAGCCAGGAGAAGCAAACCAGCAAGAAACATCCCTCCATGGCCTCTGCGTCAGCTCCTGCTTCCTGACCTGCTTGAGTTCTAGTCCTGACTTCCTCTGGTGATCAACAGCCATGTAGAAATAAGCTGAATAAACCCTTTCCTCCCCAACTTGCTTCTTGGTCATGATGTTTGTGCAAAAATAAAAACCCTGACTAAGACAGCCAGCCTGAGCTCCAGGACAGCCAGGGCTATACAGAGAAACCCTTTCTAGAAAAAGCAAAAAAAAAAAAAAAAAGTATCTTTTAAAAAAAAGCAGGAGACAGAGGGCAGTAGTTAGATAGCAGAGATTACTAATCATTTTATCTAGACAGTGAGAAGTTCAACTGCAGCTGACATGTGAACACTGCTACCTCAAAGAGCACAGGTTCTCCTCAATCTCATGTGGAGCTCCATCTCAACAGCCCAGTGATAGCTCAAAATGCCTTTCATGGCCCAGACCGACTGAACACCCAAGCTTATTTTACCCATAGCCCATTGTAGAGAATTAGTTGTCTCCACTCCCAACTGTATGGCTGAATAGAAACAGGGGCTCTCTGGCCAGCATCAAGAGAAAGGATCAGACCACTGCTCATCAGACAGAAGAGCCAAAGATCTCAAGAATGCATGCTACTAAGTGTGTACTGACTTTATCATAAGCTATTTTAAAAATTGTACAAGTTGAAAGGTTTAAGTTGGCAATTACCTATATAGCCTAGCCTTTCACCAGAAATGAAAACTCCTGGCCTCGACTTCAAATTTACGTCTCTGTGGGAAAGCCTGGCAGCCCTTCCTCACAGTTCTCTGGGGGAGCGTATTTAGTCAGTGCTGAGAACCAGCTCATGAAGGTGAACAACACAAGGTCAAAGCACCCCAGGATTTACACCAACAACCTTTCTGAGAGCCACTGGACCATCAAAGCTCTGAACAAACACCAAGGCACCGAAGCAGAGTCTCAGAACCTAGTTCTAACTTTGCGATTACTTACTACAACTAAACATGAGAAGAGCAAAGGAAGTCATCTATCTACACTAGTCCTGTTTTCTAGGTCCCTCTGGAGAAACATTTTGGATAGAAGCTTCAGAAAGGGTAGGGCTGGACTGCAATGCACAGGTGACCATGCGGTCCTGGACCCTACATGCCACTTCTCCAGCAAATGCTGTTTTTCAAGCCCATGCTACTCTTGGAAATTTACTTTGAGACTGGAGCCCTTTGGAGCCCACAGGATTTTCTGTGGACCTGGGCAACCTCCCTGTGCCTTCCTTTCTGCCACTCCTGGGCAATTAAGGAATGTTCAACAAAGGGAGGGGGCGAGAAGAGTTAGGGAGCAGGACTATTGCCTCCTCCTTAGCTCAGGGTCTACTGAGGCATGCCTCTTCTTGGACTCAGAAAAGGAGGAAAGAGTGGGAGGAAAGAGTGAGTGGAGAACACTCCTTCCACAGCTCAGTATCTGTTCAGCATCTTCAAGGCCCTGGGTTCTATCCCTAGCACCATAACAATGAAAAACCGAAACAAAATTCAAACTGCTGGGAAGATAGTTTTCTGGTCGGTGCCGGTGGGACTGAACCACACCACATCTTCCTCCTACATCTCCTGGCTTCTTCATGGGAAGGAGGCAGACAGTGCCTTCCCGAATCACAGGCTCTACTGTAAGTGCCGAATCACGGCACTGAGGAAGCTGAGTCCACTCCTTCTCTGGGGAGCACATCTTACAGACAGGATCTAAAAACTGCCAAATCCACAAGGCCAAGATGCAGCTGCCACCTGGCAGCCATTTGTCACCCAGCACCCTCCTCCCCTGGGAGAGGAACACGGGTGGCCCTTGGCACCAGGCTGTGAGAAGAACGAGTCCCTGGCCCTTTCCCCAGGCAGGCCAGACTTTTCCTAAACATTGTTTTTTTTCCTGCTTGGCTACTTGGTTCTGTATTCCATCACTTTCTTGCCTAGCTTATCAGAAGCCTGTATCAAACATCCTAGGGAAGGCGGGGGTAAGAGGTCAAGGTGGTCTGGAACTGTACAAGGAATATAAGAGTGTGTACAGGAGACAAGAGAGACGAATGTCCTTGCCTACCTGAAGTGCAAGGTCAGCTGGTTTAGGGCGGAGACTAACCTTGACTCCCACCCTACCCTACCTCCAGAGCAGTTCTGGCTTATCAGGAAACAACAGGTACAGGAAAGGCTAGGGAGGGGCCCCTACAGTATACCTGTTGTAGAATTTTAAAACTGGAAAAGACAAGACAAAACAAGATTGAACTTAGGGAGAGTATTCGAGAAGCCTGCCTGTATTCATGTATGATCCTTCCATGTACAGCTGGGGATATATCCTAAGGCAAAAGTTCGATGTCAGAAAGGCAGTAAGCAGTTTATATGTATTTAATCCTCCTATAAATCCTATATAGTAATGACTACTATCTTTGCTGGATGTTCCACTGCTCTTGTGGGATGGCCACAGGTCTCTATCTGGGATTCTGTGGCTCCAAGAGTCTTGTACTTAGCATCACCATTGAGAAACCCTTCAGTTGGAGGGCATGAGAAAGCCTGGGAAACCAAGGCAGTAGAAAAACAAGAGCCAATGAAGCTAGAGAGGCTGAGAATTAAGAGAACTTTCTGAAACACACAGAGCTGGCTGCAACTGCTGCAGGACTGGAAGGTCCATGTATTCATCCCACAGGCCCACCCGGACAAACATGACTGCGATTCCTCACGCCGGGACTTTCTGTTTGTTTGCTGAGTAGAGGGCACTTCATCTTATGGTTCTGGCTAACAGTCCCTCACTGAAGGGTATCAGGGCAGGAACCTGATAGCAGGAATGGAAGCTGAGCAGTGGACGGATGCTACTTACTGGCTAGCTCTGGTTTGGGATTTAAAAAACAAAACAAAATAAAACATGTATTTATTGTGTCCAGAGGTGAGAAGGCAGCTGGCTCTCTGTTGATCATGAGTTCCCAGAATCAAATTCGGGTTTTCATGCTTGGAGGCAAGCACCTTTATTTGCTCAGCCATCTTGCTAGGCTTAAACCAGGGCTTTGAAAGACAACAGCCATTGGAAGGAATGAGGCCCAAAAGGTCAGTCATAAACTTACTTCATCTGGATATATTCTAATAGGGTGGGTAACCAACTACACACACAAGAAAATAATTTTTAAAAACCTGATCAGATTATGATTTTTCTGGCTGATGAATTTCATATCTCTGAGCCTCACCTCTTCTATCTGAGAGTGATGTGGAATTATTAAAATATATGGGAAACAGTAAAGCACTTCCAGTCTGAGCTAACCGTATTATACTTCTTCACCCAGCATTCATTCTGGTTCCCCCTGCCCCTCTCCCCCTGGTGTGAGTCTGTCTACCTCTAGTTGCCTACCAGTTTCTCATCTATTGGCAAAGCTCTGACAGCAACCCAGTGTGATCTCTGCTTAAAAAAAAAAAAAAAAAAATCACAAGTGAGACAATTAAAAATGCGTAAGTTGGCTTATCGCAAATGCAATTCCACCGATAGCAAAGAGCAGAACAGCTGTTGAATCTCCAGGCACTGCCTGGCAAGCAGGAAATAAAACCCATCCGGCTTCGTGCACCACTGACGAAACAAATCCTGATCAGCTCCACCATTTGCTAAACCAAGAAAGAACTCACACCCACAAGGACAGGATAGGGCATAGCTGCTTCTTCCTTGTAACACAGCCTTTCTCTTCCAACTGCAGCACCTGACCTGGCGCCACTAACACCCCACTATGTGCCTGGTCTGCAACCGGACTGCAGTCATCTGGCCCTTCTGGGTACTTCTCTGAAATACTTGTTTCTAACTAAGTAACTAAGTATCCTGTTACTTTTACAGCTTGGGGAAAAAGTTGGGGTAAAGTTCAGTAGCAGTTTGCAGAGTTTTGGGCAATATCCTGAAACTCTTTCAAGAGCTGAGAGGTCTCAGGCTGGCCTTTCTGATATGCTGGGGAAAGAGTACAGCAGAATCAGGAATCTCAGGTCTTCCCGGGAGGAGTGCAAGCTAAGCAACCCCAGGGCAGGTGGTTAACCTCAGATCAGAAGGGGCTGCACGTTCCCAGAATTCAGGGCAGTTGCAGGGCAACACTCCTTGGAAAACCAAAATGATTTTGGGAAAGATAAAACTGCTGTTTGAATTGCTCCTTCCCTGGCCTCTTCTAAAAGGCAATGGAACGAGGAGAGTCATATCTTACAACTGCCCATTGGAAAAGTGGTCAGCTGTGGTCAAAATTTTACAGTGGGTAATCAGACATTACCAACTGTCAGCTGAGAATGACTGTACTGGGGGAAGTGACGTGCCGAGCTCCCGAGGACCTGATGGACTGCCCTCTGTGCACAGAACAGATGGTCTTTCCTCCCCCCATTGCCCCAATTTTCCCTCTAAGAAAAGAATTCACCACTGTATGTGTGAAGGCAAACAAATGCTCTGACATACAAATGGTTGGTGAGTAATGATTATATACACTAACAAACCAAAAGTCACTGGCAGGCAAATGTTACTATGGGACAAGACTGTGAGACTGTCAAAAAATCATGGTGTACACTGAGTACCAAGAGGAGAGTCCGGCCCGGCATAAGTCCAGGCCTGGGGAGATTTAATGTAGTACTACTGAAGGAAGTCTGAGGCTCTGGTCCTGACTGCCCTGGCCTTGACTGTTGGAAGGATGATTAGCTCATGGCAACTGCACTGCCAGGGGTGGGGCTTGCAGGATTAGGTTTGGTCCTGCTGCAGTGAAGGGCTGCCCTCTACTCCTGACAGGCTCTGAAAGAGGCCTGTGTCGCCAAAGTACACAAGCTCATTTGCTTTAGGTTGATCTCCTACCCTACCAGGTGCTGAACATGCCCAGGCTTCTAAATGCCAGTTCACATCTTACAGGCCCCACCCTAAACAGACAGCTCTTACAAAGAACCGAATTCCCACCGAGTGTTACAAAGTACACAAAGAAAATGAAAGGGGAAGATAACCACAGAGAGACAGGTCCCTTCCTTGAACTCCCTCTCATATATAAATAATCACTTGGCCAACACTGGACCCACAGCTAAAAGGAAAGGGATGCCCTGGCCCCAGTGACACTCAGAGAACCAAGGAGGGTCCCAGATATCTGGACAGGGCTGGATGGCTTGACAATTCCAAGAGACAGATACTTTATCATAATACCTGGCACACAGATTTGGATGACCAAGCTGATGTCTATTTACATAAGTAGGAAGGGGACAGATTTGCACATTCTCAATCAAAAAGACACGATATTGCTTTCACATGTCGGTAGAACGCAGACCTGCATCTCAAGCAGAGTGCTCCAAAATATAATCATAAACCAAGCATGTGATAAAGGCACACTCCTGTTGTTCAAAACATCCCCACTCTCTTTATCTTCCTTTCACAGTTTGCCATCCAGTGATAGGAGGGGCCAAACCTCTAACAGTCCACACTTTATCTCCTACTGACCACTCAAAGCCAAGGGCTGGACTTCCTGTAGCTAGCTAGCCTGGAGGGGCTGTTCGACTTGTTCCAAAAACTTGCCTCTCCTGCCTGTCACAGTGTCTGAGCAACACCTACCCAACATCCACTTCAGCTCCAAAGTTAACAATCTCGTGGTCCAATAAAGTAGCCTACTTAAAACTGTCTTTGCATTTATTCTCTGTGCACATGTACTATAAGTATACCCATGGCACGTGTGTGGAGGTCAGAGGACATCTTATGAGTTGATCGCTCCTTTCACTATGTGGGTTCTGGGGGATAAAACTCAGGCCATTAGGCTTGGTGGCACGTGCCTTTACCCACTGAACCATCTCACCTTCCTGAGTCTTGGTGTGGGAGAGACCTGACATGCCTATGAAAAGAACGTGTTTTCTGGGGTCACTTATAGATTTGCTGTGTCTAGAGCAAACACAATAGCTGTCTTTAAGATGTACAAACTAGCTAGACTAAAGCACAGTCTACAGATTTTTTTTTTTTAATGAAAGGATCTTGCTATGAAGACCAGGTTGTCCTTGAACCCATCATCCTCCTGCCTCAGCCTCTTGGATATTGAGTTATAGGTGTAAGTCATGATTGCCATCTGCATAAATTACTATTCTTAAAGTAACTGTAGGTGCTACTATTCTTTAGCCATTGGAACCAAGAGCAAGTGCTTGTATGCACACACAAAAGAGCTATGCTATTCCATTCACAGGCTAGATAGACCTGCCATCCGTGTGGCCTCTGTCCCAGAGACACAGAACCTAGCCAGTCAGAGACAGTGAGGGAACAGGTACCAGCTAACTGGTTTAGCTCACCAGCCAACAGCAGGCACCCTTCAACACCCTCAACTCCCCTCAGGCCATGAAGTCAGATAGAACCTATACAAAGAAAATAGAAAACGTGCAAAACAATGGTATTTACAGTGCTTGCCCAACACGCTCTTGAGGAAAACTTAAAAGCTATTAAAGATGCTTCATTACAAATCCAGGGGGGTGGAGACAAACAAACACACACAGTCCACTAAACCCAGGCACACATGCTTATGCAGATGTCAAGTGAACAGCAGTTGCTTAACTGAATTGCAATTGTAAGCACATTTCCACAAGCACATTAGGAGATGGCGATATCCTGGCATGATCCCAATAGGAATCCAATATTTATTTTAAAGAAAACAAAAACTATAGCCGGTATATGGAACATGCGTATAATTTTAGAACTTTCAGAAAACCAAATGCAGGGTAGCAGGCAAGATGCTTCCAAGGCCACCATGCCTGCCGACCTGAGCTGGATCCCCAGCACTAAACAGTAGGGAAAGAGAATGGATTCCCTCATGATCCTCTGATCGTGACACACTATTAATTAATGCCAAAGCAAAGGTCTGATAAGCCTATGGACTGGCTGCCTGTTCACAGAAAGTATTTACAGAAAAGATAGAAATGCAAAAAGTAAAAACAGAACAATCCCAAGTGTGCCATCTCTTTATTCTCTGTAGTTAACCCTTAATTCTCTGATCTGGCTGAGGCAAGAAAAATCTGTTTATGACTCCTCTGTAAGTGACTATGTGGAAATGTAAAAATAATAAAAATAAATGCAAATTTATAGTCAAATTTTACTGGCAAAGGAGCTCGGTTTGTGTCATTCTGGCTTCTACTACCAAACACGGTTCAGTTGAGGGGAGGGCAGAAGGAAGGAGGTGTTTTACGTCCATCAGTGCTTTTTGGGGGTGCCCAATCCAAACCACAGAGTCAAGTACCTTCTCTCCAGGTGTTAGAGGGAGTTACTGAAGATGCACCACACCGTCTCTGTGCTCTGCATGGGAAGAAAACCTAAGCCCACCATCTGCAGGCACTACAGCCCTCTAGGGCCCCGACGCTCCAGATATCAGAAGCACCAGAGGGCGAAAGAGCCCCTGGCTCCCAGGCTGGGAAAACAGCAGATGCAAAGAGTGAAATTCCAACCCAAGGGAAAGTGGACCATGAGCCAAACACAAGAAGCTGTGGAGCTCACCAGAGGTAAGAGGTGCAGAACACGGGGCAGTAGGGCAAAGGCAAACCAGATGTTGGCAACAAGAACACAATGTGGAGAAAGAAAAGTTCCCAAAACCCTACCATTTTCACCCTTTTCTAGTGAAATGTTGACATCCACAATTAATTGGTTTATATTTGATCATTCATTCATTCATTCTATCATTTAAATTGCTTGGGCTTTAAGGTTAAAATGACTGAGATTGTTTTCTTATGCCCTTACTTGGCAAAAGAAACAAGCACCGCCCCCGCCCGCCCCTCCAATCTAACTACAAACCTTTTGCTTTGTTTCTGACCCATGAAAAAGGCTCCCCTGGGAGTCCTCAGAGCATACAGCACTTTGTCAGAAAGGAGGGAGAGTGGAGTAGGGGAAATGGCAAAGATGAGGATGGCAGAATGGCTCGGGGTCAAGGTTCCATCGGGGAAGGGATGAACTTTAGCCTGCTACTGTGGAAACCCACTGATGAGCCTTCCCCCCCCCCTTTTTTTTTTGGCCTGGGAGAACTAATCATACCCATATCTTAAAAATCTTTTGGCGGCAATTTAAAAAAATAAATTATATTAGAGGTACATAACCAAGTTAGGAGGCAACTATGATAGTTTCAAGGACTGGTAGGAGTGGGGTTGGGGGTGGGGTGGGGTGGAGGAGGTGGAGCATCACAAAGGGAGAAAGGAGAAGAGGCTCCTGTGGCTAGGATGAAGTTCAGAATGACCCTGGACTGCCTGCATCGGGTAGCACAGCAGATGACAAAGCGGTAAGCAGATGAGGGAAATTCCTCATGGAGGAAGGAGCTTGGGCCATACAGTGGACCGAGACTGATTTATGGAACGGCAAAACTAAGAAAGTCCCAGGTATCAGGCTTGGCAAGAAGCTTCTTTACCGACTAAGCCATCTCGCTAACTGTTTTATGTGAGTCTACTTTAAATGGCTAGTTGTGACCAGAGGCCTGAGCTCTGGACGGGGTAGGTCTACAGTGCTTTTTCTCTGGTGATCTTGGGTTACTAGAGTGTAGGCCTTTGTTTTTAAGCCCCAAGGCAGGAATAAAAACAGTCTAGTCTGGCTCAGATGAAACTACTTTGCTTAACATGTATGAGTTTCAGTGTGTAGAGGGAAACAGCCCAGGGAGACAACAGGACAGGGTCGCCCTTCAGCAGGCAACCAAGTCACTCCCATCCTGCCCATCTGCTCAGATCCTGCTCAAACTAGGTCCTGCATCAAACAAAAGTCTGTGAAGCCGGGCGGTGGTGGCGCATGCCTTTAATCCCAGGGCTTGGGAGGCAGAGGCAGGCGGATTTCTGAGTTCGAGGCCAGCCTGGTCTACAGAGTGAGTTCCAGGACAGCCAGGGCTATACAGAGAAACCCTGTCTCGAAAAAAAGTTTGTGAGAACGCTGGGAAACTGTTCTAAATCTAGGTCACTTATAAGTGCAGTATCGGAGCAGAGGTGTAGCCTGGTGGTAAGGACTGTTTGCTAAGCATGCCTGAAGCCCTGGACTTAAGCTTCAGGTTTGCAGAATCAAATCAATCATAAAAAAACAAGTTGGCACATTTAAGCATGGATGAAGTTAATTTAAAATGAGCCTAATGCTGTGCTACTAGTGGGATGGAGCTCAATGGGTAAAGGTGCTTTCCACCAAGCCTGAAGTCCCGAGTTTGATTCCCAGGACCCACAAGGAGGAGAGACCCAACTTCTAAAAGTTGTCCTATCTAGGGGCTGTAGAGATAGTTCAGTGTTTGATTCTCTTGCAGAAGACTCGGCTTTGGTCCCTAGCATCCATCCTCCAGTTCTAAGGGACCCAATATCATCTTCTGGCCTCCAAAGATAACAGGCACACATGAGGTGCATGTACAAGGAAAGCACTCATAACCATAAAACTAAAAATTGTTTAAAAAGTTGTTCCATTTGCACACACAAGGTGGCACACACATGCCCATATATACATATAGAAATGTAAAAATTAAAAGTAAATGAATATAATAAAAATTTAAAACTACATACAGGGGGCATGGTGACAGGTGCTGAGACAGTGGGAACCCAAGTTCAAAGCTAGCCTAGGATACATAGTAAGTTCCATGTTATCCTGGGATATGTATGTTATATAGCAAAATCTTTTTGTTTTGTCTTTTCCCCTGTGCAAGGGATGGGTTCCATCTACCTGGTACTGGATTCCACCTACTAAACTACTGCCCTATCACCTACGGCTCTTCATCAGATAGTGACTGACAGTAGTGTAACACCAAAACTTCTAACCTTCCCTTTTTCTTATGAAGAGAGGAAGCATAAAATTAACTTCCATAGGAACACATGACAATAATTCAATACATATTGGCTACATCAGTTTCTAAAAACCCCCTGAAGCATAATATAAGCATGAGAATTCCCAAACACGGCTCATTTTCCTGGAAAGGATGGGGAACTGGCGAGCCTCAGCCCTGTTCCAGCCTTTACTCAGGTTGGTTCACGTCCCGATTATTCTAAGATTCCAGAATGGTTGGAGATTACTAGAAGAAAACACTCAGGCCTGTATAGTGTGGCCTTCTCTTCAGGGGCTGCGAAGCCCTCGGGGATGTGTAACTACGCCCCATGCTATCAACTCCTGGGGCATTCAGGTCACCTGACTAGGAGGAGGACCTAAGGAAAATGTTTGTTTTGTAAGTAACAAAGGGTTACGGAGGTCTTAGTGAGCCTTTTATATGGAAACCATCAATAAAAGCTGAGATACTCTTGAAGCTGTGTGTGCCCCCCACCAAACTGCCAATCCATAAACAGAACAATACATCGACTAAAAAACCAGACTCCTGAGGAATTGGGAATGTGACTGTGCTTAGTCCGTATTTGGTGCTGAGCTAGCCTGGCCCTCCTTCTTGTTGTTTACATCCTTTGAAGATAAAACTAATGTTTTTTTTTTTTTTTTCTTCTTCTTCTTCTTCTTCTTCTTACCTTCAGGCTGTCAAAGAGTTTTTAAAAGAGACCTGAGTTAGCATGGTGGCATATGCCTGTAATTCCAACATTTGGAGGGAGAGGCAGGTGGTTTACATGTTCCAGACTCAGCAAGTTACTAGCAGGGATACACGATGAGACTGTGAGACTGTATCACAACGCACCCTCCTCAACCCCCAAAAAGTTCCTTAAGAACAACCAACAGGACTTGCACTCCCACTTCCAAAGATATGGGGAGAAAATACTCCAAGGCATCAAATATTACGTGTGTGTGTGTGTGTGTGTGTGTGCTTTGAGATAGGGTCCAACTGTGTAGTACTGGTTAACTTGGAACTTATAGTGATCCACCTGTCTCTGCTCCTCTGGTGCTGGGATTAACGGAATATACCGCTATATCTGGTAAATATTTATGATAAAACCACCCTCCCACCCCACCCCTACACCCCCCAAAAATTCATTACTAGGTCCAAGGGAAAGAAAGGGGACTCCTCAAGAGCTTGTCACCTTGGGGCCAGAAAGCAGCAGAAGCAACAGAGAATTAAGTAGGGGCTCAAGTGCATCAGAAGCAGACAGGTGTGTGCACGGGAAGGGTATGGAAGACCTAATAGGGGAGCTGACAGTCAGAAAGCACCAGGTGCTGCTGGAGAGCAAAGGATGATTACAGAGGGTGTGGGGGGCAAATTATGGGGAGCTGTGGAAGCTGGGTTTGGGGTAGTGAGGGGCATAGGCGCACAGTAGTCTGAGAAGATGATGTAAGAGCTCAGAAAACCTGTTTGAACATGGTGACTGGGGGTAGGGGTGAGGGGTGACTAGAAAGGGGAACAAAGGGAATAGAGAAGGTAAGCCAGAACAACTTTCAAAGAAAGCCAGGAAGGCCAAGAGAGACAAGAACAGCCACAGGCAAGAGGCCCACAGCACTAGGATGGTGGCCAAGAAAAAGCTGCACATGGTTGATGGAGTTAGTTGAGCTAAATTCTGTTCTAAAGACTCTGGATGTGAAGCAATGCAAAGAGGTCCAGAAGGTAGTGGCAGTGTAGAAGTGGTGAGGGAGGAAACTTGAAATAGGGAACAGAAGAGACACCCCACCCCCTCAAGCATAAAGGCCAGTGGACAGAGCCCTTCCATCTGAATATAGTAGAGTGGAATCCCAGAGGGTCCAAGGAGGCCCCTTTGCTGGAGGGTCTTAATCTTTAGCACACAGTAGGAACTCAAATATTTGGCTGATTGGTAATCTCCAGAAAACAGGCAGTTGGTCCTAGCTGTGAGTCGGAAGAAGAGAATGGGGGCAAGCCATGGTTCAATGAGCTAAGGAACCCGGAAGAGCAGGCAGGAGAAAGCCCAGTGGCTGCTAGAGATAAAAAGACATCCCCCACCCCCTACCACTAGCCTAGTAGCCAGGGAGGATAAAGCTGAACAGAGGGGAGCCACTGGTTTTTGTTTTTGTTTTTGTGTTTGTTTCTTTGAGATAGATTTCTCTGTGTAGCCCTGGCTGTCCTGGAACTCACTCTGTAGACCAGGCTTGGCCTCGAACTCAGAACTCAGAACTCCGCCTGCCTCTGCCTCTCAAGTGCTGGGATTAAAGGCGTGCGCCACCACCACCACCCGGCATGGTTCTTAGGTCTTTACAGGTATATGACCTCAAGGTGCTCCATCAGTCCCCATGTCTGAAGCACCAGCACTTCAAGGTTGAAGGAGTAGGGATGGAGAAAGATCAAAGATGCTCAACCAAGTAGGGATACAAGTCCAGCCTAGGCCACAAGAGTCTCAAAACACATGGCCTCACACACACATCCCCAAAAACTTCTATAATCTGTAATCCTGGCAGCATTCAAGAGCCTGAGACAGGACACTAATCCAAGGGCATCCATGACTACATTGTGAGTCCAGGCCAGCCAGAGCTACAAAATAGAAGACTGTCTCAAAAAAAAACCAAACAAACAAACAAACAAACAAACAAAAAAAAAAACACTGCACATGTGCGCGCGCGCACACACACACACACACACACACACACACTCCTACTCAAGGAATCAAGGAGCCCGTGGCACCATGTTCCTACCCTTGATGGCTGGTAGAGGAAGAAGAATGTATTATTTCAAACACTGCATCTTATAGCTCACTACTTAAAGGCAAGCCTGTTACTTTTCTTCCAGCTGATAGCCAATCCAGTCATGGAGCTGTTCTCTAGTTAAATATAAACTAGGGGGTTCCACATACAAATACCAAGGGCACCAGGTTTCCCAGAGAAGAAAAATGACCTTTCAAAATTTTCATCCCAAAATACTTCCACCTTTTTTCTCTCTGGGCTGAACTTTCTAGCCCTAACTCAGATATGGCCCAGTGTAAAGTACAGACTGGAAAGTCACAGAAGACAGGGTTCCACTAAGTAGTCCTGGCTGACCTGAAACTCATAGATCTGCCTGCCTAGGCCTTTAGTGCTGGAATCAAATACATGGGCTACCAAATCCAGCAAAAAGAAGCACAAGGCCCACACAGAGCATTGCGACCCAGATGGTTCTCAGAGGTTCATCGAAGTCTGGACCACTCTGTAAGTCAATCAGTGTGAATCCAGAGGTTGTTTTTCAGGTTAGTTCTTTTTTTTTGTTTAGATTCGACTCAAGATTTCCTTCAATTATATATGTGTACACCATCACTTGGAGCAAATCAAATTATTAAGCAAATAAAACCATTTACACAGATGAGGAGGACAAGAAAGGAGATGGATGGAGCTTTAGAACAGCTTCTGCTCCTCCCTACCTCTGCTCTTTCCCATCTCTATTCAACTACTAGGTGAGCAACTGTTTCTCAAGGGAAAATCCTACGATTAACTCGGAATGTCGAAACCTCAGTTAAGCTCTAGCTTGCAGAAACTAAACATTCCAGCACTTTGGAAAGGAAACATGATGTTCGAACCACACAAAGCATAGCCGTTGCTCCCATCCAACATGAACCATGAAAGGGGTGATGCTCTATCTTTATCCTCTACCTAGAGTCAGCCAAGACACTGCCCCTGCAGAGCTGCCAAGGAGCCATCTCAGCGTCAGTCTGCTGAGTGTAAGAGACAAAGCAGGAGAGAAGACGCATGGGCCAGCAAAGGACTACTAAGTGCAACAGATTTCAGACCTGTCTGGAAAATGTACTTGACTGTCACATTTTATCTTGTTGCTTTTTTGTTTGGTTTTCGTTTTTTTGTTTTGTTTTGTTTTGTTTTTTCGAAGACAGGGTTTCTCTGTGTAGCTCCGGCTGTCCTGGTACTTACTCTGTAGACCAGGCTGGCCTCGAACTCAGAAATCTGCCTGCCTCCCAAGTGCTGGGACTAACGGCGTGCGCCATCGATGTAGTTATTTTTGTAATGTGTATGATATAATATTTACATATATGTGCATGTTTATTGCATTATGTATAATATATATATATACATGTACGTATACATGCTATATACATGCCTGGTGTCTGAGAAGGCCAGAAGAAGGCATTGGATATCCTCAAATTGGAGTTTCACTTCACAAGGTTGTAAGCTACCATGTGAATTCTGGGAATTGACCCTGGGTCCTCTGGAAGAGCAGCCATTGTTGCTCTTAAGCACTGAACCATCTCTCCAGCCCCTGTCACTAATTTTAGAAGAATGCAAGGGCATAAGCAGTTCTTAATGCCATTTGGAAGCATTTGCATTGGCTCCAAATGCTAAGAATTAGATGCCCTCCATGTAACACCTTCCGAGAGGCTTCTCAAGCAGAAGGCTGAGCAAGGCCTTACCCCATCTTTTGGAAGGAAAACACACATTTTCTCTATTACACTGAAGACTCAACAGAAACTTTTAAAGTGTCTGATGGAATCCACCTTCACACAGGCATGTCAGAGAGAGCAGGAAGATGAAAGGCCAGAGGAGACTCAAAAGGGAAGGTGATGAGAACAGGGCCTCCCTGCAAAGCCCAGAGATTGCACATAGGTTAACTGAAGAAAATGTTCTTGTAATGTTGACTGAACTACACCTCACTCT
This sequence comes from Montemys delectorum, assembly GCA_019843815.1. Classification (NCBI taxonomy): domain Eukaryota; kingdom Metazoa; phylum Chordata; class Mammalia; order Rodentia; family Muridae; genus Montemys; species Montemys delectorum. The sequence goes on from JADRCD010213975.1 coordinate 63,279, forward strand.
GAGAAACCACTTCCCACTAACTCCCTGGTTCTACCCCTAACAGCCTCATTCTGTTTATTGTTCGGTTTTAAATGGCTGAACAACTACAGCCTAGCCATGCACCTCCATGATTGGCCAATACTGCCAGTAGCCCACCACACATGTAAACCACCAACGAATGAAGCTCGTGGTAAGGGGGCTTAACTTAAAATGTGATCTGTCACCATCACACCACACTTCCTGCTATTTCTCAGACTGTCTCCATTCAAAAAAAAAAAAAAAATACAATAGGGCCCGGTAAACTGTCACCCTAAAGATCAGCAAGCACATGCACTTGTCCTGTGGCTATGGGGTGGATTTCTGAGCCACGATTTGTGCCTGAGTTCAATTCTTGCATTTACCATTTGCATCCTGGCCTTGTGACACCACCGTGTCTCATTTTCCTCCGCTAAAAAACAAAGTCAGTAAAAATAGCTACATCATATGGTTGTTGTTGTGGGCAACACATGAAGACATTGGATAGTGTAGACTGGGACACACAGAACAAACCCTCTAACACTGTTTCATATGTGTGACCCCACGTATGTTTCCCAGACACTCACAGTAGTAAATGCTTATCAAAACTTTAGGCTTAATTCTTCAATCATGAATCCTGCTGGTGCTAAAACTCTTAACCTTTACCAATACCTCAATAACTAAGTATAAGTTTTGCAGAACCCCACTGCAGTTTCTTCTTCTACTATGGTGCTAATTATCAATTCATGAACTAGGGCCTTGAACATACATACAACCTACCGTGGGCCCTGGCAGCCTTCCAGTTTCTGATGAAATGTAAGAGAATCCTCATTACCAAGTGCCCAGACGATACTTATGCGACTTATTTGGAGAAGCACACCTTGAGACTCACGGTTAAGTGAACAGTTAGTTCACCTTTCAGGCTTTAGGCCTAAGTCTTCATTTATAGTTAAAGTAAACCTACAGGAGATGAAATGATAAAGGAGATAGAGCAGGCAGCTCACTAGTTAGAGAATAATTGACTGGTCAGAGAATAACTAGTTAGAGAATAACTTTGCATTCAGGCAGTCACTTGCTGGTTAGGGCCAATGGGCTATGAGCACAGGCCATGCACATCACTGCAGCCTGCATCCTTGAGCCCTTAGCCTGGGAGGAAGCTAGACCAACAAGTTGTAGTTCTTCTAAAGACTTTATATCAGGAGTAAAGGCATGAGCTAAATGTTTTAGACTTCAAGGCTTACTTGATAGCTCACTCAGTATAGCTTAAATGAACGAATGTCTCTATGTGCCAGAGATGGTAGCCCATGCCTTTAATCCTTAGCATTCAGAACTCGGAGGCAGGTGAATTGCAGTGAGCTCCATACCAGCATGATTTATTGGGTTCCGAGGCTACAACCATGAGGTCTTGTCCCTGTCTCAACCAACCAAACCAAACCAAACCAAACCAAACAAACAAACAAGCAAACAACAATGCCTATCACTTTTGACAAAGGTACCCAAACTGCTTCTAATCTATCAAACCCGCGCGTGTGTGTGTGTGTGTGCGTGTGTGTGTGTGTGTGTGTGTGT
>JADRCD010213975.1:64941-75847 GCA_019843815.1 Montemys delectorum
GTGTGTGTGTGTGTGTGTGTGAGGGTCAATGTGTAATCAGCCAGGATGGCTACCCTATCCTCCTTAACTTTTTTCTGCAAAAGTATTTTTATGCCTTCCCTTTTGAGGTCTGTTTCTACCAAATTATTAAGAACCCCTCGTTCGTTGCAGTACTCTCATGAAACAACTCTCACCGAGAAAACTAAATACGCTCACAAGTATTTCCAGGCTAAAAAATAAATACACTGGAGGGTTTGGAACAAGAGCTGGCTGAGATGAGGTCTTCACAGAAGCTAGCTGTGCCCGTGGCTTCTATAACCTTAGCCCCTCCCACCAACACACACATCTCTCTACCCAGACCTGGAAGTGTCTAAAGGAAAACTGGGGTCTGCCGTGCCTTGAGTGCTATACTGAATCAGAGTGAAGTCATGTGAGAATTGTATTAGACATGAAAAATAATCTAGAGGTTACTAAATGTTAGCATCCTTGACAAGGGATCTTGGGAGCTACCGCTTGCAGATGAGAAGGGGGACTGTTTTTTCTCTCTCCTTGCTGGAACCCTTTTGATTTTCATTCTGTTTCTTTGGGACAAACCAAAAGCACAGAGGTTCCATTTGATTGTGTGTGGACTGATAACTTATTTTGCCTAAATAGAAAAGGGGGTGGGGGGGTGGGTTCTCTTTCTTTTTGAAGGGCAAGGAAGACAAGATCTCACTAAGTTGCCCAGGCAGGCTGACTCAAAATATCTTGCAGCCTCAGTTTCCCCAAGTGCTAAGATTAGAGGAAGACACCAAAATACCAGATTTAAACTAGAAAGCAAAACACAGTGAATTGAAAGACTTGGAAAGAAACAATAAAAAAATATATTTAACAGGATCAAACACAGTCTTTCATTCTATTGAACCAGAACTGCACATTCTAGAGGGCTATCATTGAAGCCCCTAGTCTACAACTCATTTCAAAAGAGGCAGACTTTTCTACTGGAACACACCATCATTCTAAATAAAACAAAAGGACTCTATTCTTTCCCTACCACCCCCACCCCCACCACCACACATGACTTTTCTCTGCCAGATGATGGTAATAGCCCACACCTTTAATCCCAGCACTTTGGAATAAGGAGCATGTGGATCTCTGAGTTTGAGGTCAGCCAGGGCTACACAGAGAAACCCTGTCTCAAAAAAACAAAGACAAGCAAACAAAAAGAAAGAAAAAAATAGAAAAGAAAAGGAGAAAATCTACGTTGGATGTAGTGGTACATGCCTGTAGCTTTGCAGGAGGACTGTCTGAGCCACTAAGTTTGAGTGATACAGCAAGATCCCCTCTCCAGGTGCCCACCCCACCTGCCATTCCATGCTAGAAACTAAACCTATGCAATCACACTTGTTAGACAAACTCCCTGCCACTAAGCTATAGTCCTAGCCCTGAAAACCTAGCTTTTAATTACCCCATACATAAAAACAATGCCATTCTATTTGTGTTATGAAGATCAAAAAAAAAAAATCTTAATTTGAATCCTGAAGCAGGGCCATTTCTTCATTTTTCATAAGGAAGTAGTATGGAATATTCTTTTAGACCATTAAAAAAATAGTAACAGGAATTGTGCTCTGTTAGAAAAGAATCTTAATTAAATTAGCTAAATGAACCAGCCTCACGTCTTGCTAGTGACTTTCCCATGGAGGTTCCTAAATGATTTATTATTCAGCCAAGTGACTTCATAACACTCGTACTGTTTCACCAAACCACAGTCCTTTGCACACTCCTGTGTGAAAGAAAGAGATATGGGGATCCAACACTGAGAAAACAAAGCCATATAAAGCAATTCTACATGCTTCTTCTGCTCTAACTTGATCACTTCACCACTACACACATGCCCATCACAAGAGGACTCGAGCTGTAAGTAAATTCCTGGGAGTTTATAAATGGTATCTTTTTATAACCCAGATCCCCATTTACTTATGCTCAGAGGTCTGTAGCTTCAGACTTGAATAAATTGTCCATATCTCTAAATGATTCGGGATAGTTTATCATGATGATTCCTGTGATCTGCCCCAACCCAGCTTGGCTGCCTTCTCTCCCTGTAACAGGGACTGGAAGTGACTGCCTCTACTGGTTTCCTTCCTATTGCTTCCATCTTAAACACCAACTTATACCCAAATATTGTAGCCCATTCACTTTGGGATATGTCAACTTCTGTATAAAATGAAGGCCAGTACCAAAGCCAGTTCTCAGCTAAATGATGCCCAAGTCATGACATCCTTCCCGAGCCACAGTTCCTCCTCTAAATGGATGGAAGCGCAGAGGACGCCAGCATTTTCTGCCCCTGGGACTAGTCATACAGATCATGTGACTGCCAAAATCCTTGGACAAAAGCCTGCATTGTCCACTTTTCCTTGAAATCCCCAAATCCAGGATAAGGCCGGCAATCAAGTAACATTTTAATCCTCTAACAACCTTAAATCAATTGATCAAATTTTTCTATTTGGATCTCCTCTCCCCTCTTAATAAGTGACTTGGTATCTGTAAGAACAACTTTAGCTTTAAACTTGTTGGGGGGCATCTAGTTCAATTCTTTCTTTCTTTCTTTCTTTCTTTCTTTTTTAAAAAAGGCTTTTATAAAGGGGAGAGCTTTTAAATCGTGTATATGGCAGACTAAGGGTCCACTAACAGCCTCGGAATGTCTGTGGTGTCTTCAGATTCGGGGCTCTGCAAAGACAGCGCAATAACTGTGTGCACTTTCCTGCTCTCTATCCATTAGCTCCAACGGGACCAAATTCACTATGCCTAGGATTCAGAAGGGCTGTTCTCCAGGTACCCAGAGGCTATTCCATTCCATGCCTGAACACTTCCCTACCTGCACCTCCAGTTCTGCCACTCCACTCTAACAGTTGTCCCTAAGGCTCCACCCACCCAGAGGATAGGACAAAATCCATCACAAACACAGTAGCCATCACAACCTGCTCCAGGTCACGTCTGCCAGTTGCCATGGATTTCAAAGGCAAACTATCCTAACTCCTCCGCCACACCGCTTCGGCACATGTCCCTTGTGTTAACCCTACTTCAAAGAGTCAGCTCTCAAACCTCCTGCTTGCTTCTTGGGAAGTCTGGGCCTTTTAATTATGTTTCTAGCTGTTCCGAGCATCTAGCATACAGACAACTGAGTCCTATTTCTTATATGTAATGGAAATGCATTTCCCTTGCTGGACAGTGTCAAAAGTGACTACAATGTAAGAGAATACTTTCAACCTTTAGTGTGACAATCTGGAGTCAGAGTTTCCCTGGATACTGGCAAGATCCATTTTTAACTCTAGTTAAATATTCAAATGAACACTTTCTCTTAGGAAAAACACCAAGGGCTTGCCTGAAGAGGAACATAAAAGTTTATGCCATCCTTCAGTGCTAGAGCAAATTTAAATGCACAGAAGACTTAAAGAAAGCTAATATATTGAAGTATTGAGTATTCAAATGTATCTATGAGATTGATTATTAGAACATGGTCCTTCTGAGCCTACAATCCCATCCCAGCACATGGAAAGCTGAAGCAAAAGGACAGGAATTAGTTTTAAGGCCTGCCTGAGCTACAAAGTAGGGTCCTGTCTCTTTAAAACAACAGAATAAAACACCCAATGAGGCTAGGGCTAACTCATTTAAGAGGGCTGGATGCTCTTGCAAAGGAGGCTCATGCATCCATGTTGGGTAGCTCTAGCTCCAGGGTATCCGGCACCCTCTCAGGCACCTGCACTTCCATGCACATATGTGCACATCTACAGAATAATAAAATAAACCTTACATACACACAGGCCAAGTCTAAAATCCCTTTTCTATAAAGAGTATCTTCCAGGTACCTATGACTTCTCTGGTATAGAGATATCGTTTCTTTACACCAGAGACAGTTTAAAAAAAAAAAAAAATGACATCCTGAGGCTGGGTTGATGTCTCAATAGTTAAGAGCATTTGTTCTTACAGAGGACCCAGATTAGATTCCCATCACATATATACCAGCTCACAAGGGTCTGATGCCCTCTTCTGACATCCATGTGTGATACACAGATGAACTTTCAAGCAAAACACTCATACACTTAAATTAATTTTTTTTTGGTAAAAATCCAGTGGCATCTAGCATATCATTCTAGCTATGAATACAAAAGACAATTCACATTAAGACTATAAACAAAGCAGTTGACTCACATGCACTGTGTCACATGTGTATATATATATGGGGGTGGCCCTGGCTGTTCTGGATTTGTAGAACAAGTTGGCCTCAAACTCAGGGCTCTAACCTGCCTCTGCGTTCTGAGTTCTAGAATTAAAGACCTGTTCAAGAGTTACGCAGAGAAACCCTGTCTCCAACAAACAAACAAACAAACAAACAAACAGTAAAAATATTGCTAGCACACTACACAAATCAAGGTTAAGGGCATTACTGTCAGGAATTCTTAATACTTGTGTGGCTTTTGAAAACTAAATCACCACCATATATACTATTCAGCGTACTAGAGAGTGCCAAGTAAGCTGCCTCCTCGTGACCCAGTATATTATGAGTCAACTGCATACTAACCCATCTGCTGTGGTCTCCACGGTGATAACAGGTCATCTGGATTTTCTAAGCATTATCTAATGTTGAGGAATCACTACTAATAATTACCAATCACCAAGAAACAAATGTAGATCACTTGAAAGCGTCTCAATTTTTTTTTTTTTAAATTTGCTTTGTTTTGCCCTCATACATGTCAGTGCAGCATGTGCTTGCAAAAGGAAGCCAGGAGAGGGCGTCAGACCTCCTGGGGCTGGGGGAGCAGACAGTTCCGAGCTGCCCTGTAGGTGCTGGCAATGGAATCCGAGTCCTCTGCAGAGCAGCCAGTGTTCTTGACTGCTGAGCAGTCTCCTCAGACATCTGTTTGGATTTTGTTTCATTTTTGAGACAGGCTCTCCCTACATACATCAATCTGCCTTTGAACTCACAGAGCTGCATCTGACTCTGACTCTGGAGTGCCTAACCACTTTAAAAAAAAAAAAAAAAGAAGAACTTACTGATGCTTTTGAAGAATTAGTCAACTTGCACTACTCGGAAAAACACCATCATGTAAATAAATTGAAAGAATGAAGTTACCAAGAAAATGTGATAGCTTTGTTCAACTGCATTAAGAACTCCTCAGTGAGGCTTGCTAGAAGCTGAGAGTTCTTGTCAGCCTTGGAAGAGGAAGAGGATGGGAAAATTAACTGTCACACAGTCACACAGATTCACTCTGGTAAGGCTAATGAAAGAAAACACAACAGAATTCCCAGCTTGGCAAACCATCTTTTCCCTCAAGGTATTTACATGTGTCCTGAGAAAAAAAACACTCCAGGGAGTAGGCGTGTAAAGCGGGGTGGGCTAGGGGACACGGATCTCTTATCTGAGCCACAAATGCTTTGATGTTCTCACTCCAAGCTGAAATACAGCACTGGAGGTGTGGGACAAGGGGACTGCATTTCTTTCTCACTGTCACCTCAACTTGGCCAACCCTGCTCTGTCAAGTTCTGAATGCTGCCATCAGTTCCACAGAAGCTACATGCCCTGCCCTGGACATCTAACGTGACACGTGGTAAATAATCTGGACAGTTCAGGAAGGCTGAGAAAGGAAACAGAAGGAAAACTTCTCCATGGCCACGGGGAAGGATTACCAGTTACAGGGTATGGCTCACCCTAACGACATAAAAGGATGCTCTCAGAGCAGTGGGAGATCGGGACCCATAAAACAAAATGTATGTGACACGAAAGACACTAACAAAAACAAGACTTCTATTCTAAAACAGATGCACTCAGAGGATTCTGTTTTTCCTCCCGTGACAGTAAAATTCTTTTAACTTTAAGAGTGCCAGGCGAACAAGGATCAGAAACATTGCAAACAGTGTAAATATGGAAAGCAAGAGCCTTTTTTTTCTCCCCCTCCCCAAAGACAGCAGGCCACAAGACACCAGAAATAGACTGTGTGAGTCTGCTTCTCTGAGCAAGAAAGGAACTGTGTGTTAGGGGTGCTTCCCTTGTGATGCTATAGTGAGCTCAAGTGTGACTATATATGGCATGCTGATGGGATGAATGGATGCAAACACCATGTACAACTCACATCAAACACAAACTGGCTTGTGGTGAAACCAGTTCTCCTGCATCCTAGGCCCCAAGATACCCCAGAAGTCTGAGCTAACTAAAGATGCTTCAAACAATGTCTCCTGACTTATAGTGGGTATTGGGGTGGCTCATTGCTCCCTGACTCCGTGTGAATGCACACACTCCTTCTTCATTCCAGCCTCCACATTCTCCCTCCCTCCCAAGCTGTCCACTCCACAGTCCCACAGAGGCATAAATGCATACTCAAGAATGCTGCTTGCTGAATAGGGCCTATGTTACATGACAGAGGGCACCATCGACTGCTTGAGAAACAGCTGGCCAGGCTGCCTGCCTGTCGCAGACAAGCTCCTCATCTGCACAAAGTATTTTATTCACATCAAGTGTTCTGACGAGAAGAGGGGAAGCCCGGCAGTGAATTGGGGGTGCAGGGAAGGGAGGGGGATGTAGGCGATAGTCAAAAGATGTTTTAAAGTCCTGAAAGTGGTAAAGAGAAGGAGAGGGAAGAGGAGGAAGAGGAGGAGGAAGAGGAGGAGGAGGAGGAGGGAAGAAGAAGAGAAGGGGAGGAGGCAGGCTTCATCACTGACTTTAACAGTCTTGCCCAACCTGTTTTGTGGTATGCTCTGTTAACTCTTTTCTGGCAAATGGATGCAAACAGCAGCCTCTTTCTTCCTTCTTCCTCTCCTTGCAGCCATGTGGGCAGTTAGAGGCTGGCTTACAGAGAAGAGCCAACCCCATTCCTCGCCGGAATCCAACCCGTAATTTTGATCATATTGCTGAGACCCTTACTATCAGCTCCTGGAGCCTTCATTCCAGTGAGACCGGCTAACACTGGAGACCTCATCACCTCCCAGCTCTCCGCCTTCGCCTCTGTACGAGCAAATCAAGCTTAAGCTGCCCTTTTCCTCTTTTCTTGCACTCAGACAAAACACGACAACGCTGGAGAAAATGCTGAGTTATTTTTTCTTTACCTTTTTGGTTTGCTGTTAGGCACTTATAGGGTTAATGGGTAGCCTCCAGAACAGAAACCTACCTGCTTAGCAACAGAAGCATCAACTAAGCCACACTGGCTCTTCTGACATAGGAAAAGCAGTTTCTACCTGCTGATAATTCCTCGTGGTGTTTTAGCTGCCATTTCAAACGGCACACATAATTAAACACACACAAACTGTGGTAAAGGGTGAGCGACCTGCAACTTTATGCATTTTAGAGGCACATATCAAAACCAAGCATGGAAACATGGAAGACTAAAGCTGAGGACAGGGCTGAGAAAGCTGCTGCCCAGAACCTTTAAACATGAACTTGCATCCCCCCACCTAACCTGCTACTTAGGAGACATCTTCACGAAAGAACAGTGAAGTGAGAAAGGTCCCACACCAGACTGCACTTTCTTCCTGTATGTGTTTCAATAGGCCACATTTTAACAAAAAGCACAAACATAACATAGGGTCTCCATAACTCCTCTGAACGACAGATAAACATCTCAGAACAAAGGAGTCTAAAGGGGGCCAACCTGGGCTACAGAGCAAGACTATCTCCAAACAAGAGTGTACACACACACACACACACACACACAGAGAGAGAGAGAGAGAGAGAGAGAGAGAGAGAGAGAGAGAGACAGACAGACAGACAGACAGAGACAGACAGAGACAGAGACAGAGACAGGGAAAGAATTTACTTAAGATTTAACTACATAGGGATGTGGTGGTACATGCCTTTAGTCCTGGCCCTTTGACAGAGGCAGGTGGATCTCAGAGTTCAAAGCTGGCCTGGTCTACAAAGCAAGTTCCAGGCCAGCCAAGGCTAAACAGTGAGACCTTGGTCTCAAACAATAAAACAAAACAAAACAAAACAAAACAAAACAAACCAGATCAAAGATTCAACAAACAGAACTTCTTCATTTCCAGCAGCCCAACAGTGCCATTTGTAGGGGCCCTAGGGTATCAATGCATGTAGGATCCATTGTTCTAAGATGTTTAAAACATAGTAAACAGAAAGTCAGGGCTGGAGAGATGGCTTAGTGGTTAAGAGCACTGGCTGCTCTTCCGAAGGTCCTAAGTTCAAATCCCAGCAACCACATGGTGGCTCACAACTATCCGTAATGAGATCTGACACCCTCTTCTGGTGTGTCTGAAAACAGCTACAGTGTACTTACATATAATAATAAATAAATCTTAAAAAAAAACCCAAACAACAGAAATTCGTGTCCTTGGCCCATCCAAGACCAACAGCAGCTGGAAAGGTCATGTGAACATGCAAACACAGCAGAAAGGGAAACTAATACTCTCTAGCTAAAATACCTTAAACTATAAGAAGGAATCATTTCAATGTAAACACCTGCTGCAACCAATCAGGACCCAAAACGAGCATGTGAGAGGAAAAGAAAACAGAAGTGAAAAAGCTAGCAAGAAGCACTGCCATGTGTGGAGCCCTGTTCTAAGAGAAGAACGACTGTGTTATCCAGAAATATTCTAGAAATGCTTGAGAACACTGTGTTAAAGTTTAACTGACAGCTCCCTTAAATTATTTTTTAATTAATAAGTTTTATTGTGTGGTTGACAAAACATGTCAGGCTGGATATATACTTCAGGAGTGGTCACTGCCTAGCACAGCAAAGACTCTGGGTTGAGTCTGAGCAGTGGGTAAGGATAGGGGGCTGTACTTACTTAGAGTGTATACACAGCATTTTGAAATATGTATACACTATAAATTGGTTAAATCAAACAAAATTAACCCACTACCTCATATGCTTATTCTTGCTACGAAAGTGTCTAGGATCTTAAATGCTGAATTGAAGGCAATATATTTGATTAAGAGATGATGCAGAGATAACTTTATAACTTCAATTTAAAACTCAATTCCAAAGTCAGCATGTGTGTGAAAGTAAACCACATCAAAAATATAGCTTTCTTTAACCAACTAAAATACTTAATCAGATTTCTCAGGCCAGTTTTAGCACGTTAAAACCTTATTTTCTGGAATTTACACTTTTGAAAAATATAAATTGGGTCAAAGAAATTGTATTGTGAATAAAATCTTGGTCCATGCCAAAAAAAGGCAAGTGTTGGGGGAGGAATCCATCCACACTGATGCTCACTAGCCACAGGCAGAGCGGGCTGCAAGACCAGTTGTATCTAACAGTTGTGCTCAGAACAACAAATGGTGCATTCATGAACTGCGAAAGCAAAGGCTGTTCAGGGGCTGTAAAGTCTTCTCGACATGAGGAGCCTCTGACTTTACTGTTGTTCCCCAGTGAAAAAGGACTGGATTCAGTTAGAGGAACAGGCTGTCAACTTCAGCTGTGGCAAAACGGCTCAGATAAAGAGGCCCGAGTACCATTTAACCCTCCTCTAACAGGACCTGGGCCTAATGATAATCGAGTCAACCCCTCCACAAAGATAATACTGTAAAAGGTAAAGGCACACTAGACACCGGAATGTACACTCTCTTCTTTCCTCCTTAAAGAAAATACTCAATACTCCAAGCCCTATAACATAAGACTAGGCGATTAAACATAGCCTGATTACCTGAAACACTACTTCTCCACGACTTTAACAAAAGAAACATCTGGTACCTGCTTCTCAGCATCCCTGATAACTCTGTCAGAGCTCTGAGTTCTTAAAAAATTAATTAGTGGCATTTACACCTGCCAGTGCTGAGGGCCCTGATGGTTCTAGCACAGGTGCCACAGTACGCTATGTAACAGCAAACTGAGCTTTGTAGCAAACAAATATCAGCTAGGAGAATGTGGGGCTTACCTTTCATCCGTGCTTTTAAAAAAAAAAATTGTGAAAATGACTCAGAGGGTAAAGGTATCTGCTACAAGTCTAGAGACATGAGTTTGATTCCCAGAATCCACTGGAGAACTGACTCTTGAAAGCTACACACACACACACACACACACACCAATTTGTCTCATCAGGTGTATGTGTGTGTGCGTGTGCGTGTGCGTGTGTGTTGGATCTATGTAGCTCTGGCTAGCTTAAACTCACAGGGATGCTTGGATTGAAGATGAATACCACCACACCCACCTTATCCAAACTTTTTGACACAAATGCTCTAAATTACTTGTTTCTACCCTTGACCTCAACTAGCTCAATCAGAATCTTCCTGGGGGGGTGGGGTTTTTGTAGCATGGAAAAGTTCTCACCCTGGTGATGGATCCTTTTTTGAGAAAGCTGGTCACCAAACAGTAAAGTAAAAAGGAGGCAAATCCCAAAGCGCAGCAGGCCAGGCATCACACTGTAAGACAAAGAAATTATCTAGGCGACTCTAACTCTAGTATACCGTGTGGGAGGGTCGCTTCTCTGAGGCTGCATCACAGTCCCTGGCTCCAGTCTTGTTCTGTGAGGTTACTACAGAATCTGCCAGGGAGCTCCAAAGCTGACCCTGCGGACTCTGCTAGAGTAAGATAGAGCACACCCAACTAACCGACCGGCTCTGCGGCTAGAGACCTCTGGCCATCCATAGCAGCGGCAACACTATCCTTACTAGTGTGATGTACAAGTTCAGAACACGAGGAAACCGCACCACAGCTAAACAGCCTCTTCTCCCCCCCCCCCCAACAACTGGTCCCGTGAAGAGAAATCTGAAACAGCCCTCAGGGGAGACAAGGGCGCCCCACTTCCAACAACCCAGTGACTGCAACCTGTGTGTGTGTGGGCTTCCCGTGAAGGATGCAAAGCTTGCAGGCCTGGCTCGGCACTACTCGGGGCCTCTGCCTGTCTTCTCCCAAGTTCTGAGAGTCATGTCAGAGAAGCCCGTGGCCCCTTCTGACCAGGGGATTCGGAAAGGCGGTGGTGGTGGGGGGGGGGGGGGGGG